>JANHFM010011014.1:0-15943 GCA_032468115.1 Grayia smithii | reverse complement strand
ATGAGGACCCAGATTGTTGGGGGCAATATGCTAACTCTGTAAACCGCTTAGAGAGGGCTGTAAAAACACTATGAAGCGGTATATAAATCTAAGTGCTATTGCTATTTATCTGAAAAGAATTGGAGGCATGCTTTATTATATATTTTGCTCAGATGCTGCCTTTCTTTTCAAAGAATCCAGGATATATATAATACAAATGAAGCCCTACTATACCAGAATTAAAACACAAAAAATACCATTTCAAAAATAGTAGTCCTATAGTCGGATTACACTTCCAAAATTTGTGTACAAATATTTTTTCCCAGCATATTTTTTCCAAAATCCATAGTTGGAATGCTTGTCTCTAATAAAGTTCAGTTTCAAACTATCACACCATAGGACCAAAAGGCAAGATCTCCTCAGTTAATCTTAAAATTTAGATTTAGAGATATTGGGAAATTTCTCTTTTATCTATTTCATTCTGAATTTACGTTACAGTTTTATACACCTAAGCATCAATATTCCAAACTGGGCCTGGCTAGAGAATAATTATATCAGTGATATTAAATTAATAACCTATTCCTGCATGCGAGTTATCTGATCCTACAATGGCTATTTTGCCTTGTGTGAATAAATTGTTTATGCAAAATTTAGAAATTTATGAGAAGTCTTCCTTGCAGGAAACCACCTAAGACATGTCAAATGAATGGCACGAGCATAAGGAGCTATACGCTGATTCTTAAAGTAAGTAATCCTTTTACAAAATCCTGGCTAATGTAAACAATCTTTTTACAAAAGTTGTTCTCAGTATATGATACTGGAAAAAACAATATTTGATGAAGCATACTTACAGCTACAAAGTGATTATCCTCCAACACCAAAAAATTCTTTCTCCTTTGGCTGCATACTTCAGCATATTAAAATTGCCTCCTTTCAAGATATATGGCTGACATTTCTGTTTCAATAATTTGACTTGTTCACTGATATCGGTATGTGAAGACTCAGTTATTATATATCACTCTTATTCTTTTCCAATTGCTTTGATCCATTCCCTTTCCTTTGGCAGAGGGGAAAAAAAGAATATGTCAACTATCACCAAAGCCACCAAACATCTAAGGATATATACAGTATAACAGTTAAAACTGATTTAACAGTTGTGGGGTGATTTTATTTACTTATTTCAATAGAAACTGAATTCAAACTGAATATCACAATTCATAAATTAAGAATAATGTTGAAATGTACAATTAAATATGCAAACACTCTCTCTCCATCAATTAAAAAAAATATATTACCAAATTTCCACAAAACATTTGCTGTTGTTAGTTATGAAGTTGTGTCCGACCCATCCCAACCCTATGGACAACATTCCTCCAGGCCTTCCTGTCCTCTACATCCTCTGGAGTCCATTTAAGCTCACGCCTACTGCTTCAGTGACTCCATCCAGCCACGTCATTCTCTGCTGTCCCTTTCTTCTTTTGCCCTCAATCGTTCCCAGCATTAGACTCTTCTCCAGTGAGTCCTTCCTACTCATTAGGTGGCCAAAGTATTTGAATTTCATCTTCAGGATCTGACTTTCTAAAGAGCAGTCAGGGTTGATCTCCTCTAGGACTGACCGGTTTGATCACCTTGCAGTCCAAGGGACTCGCATGAGTCTTCTCCAGCACCATAGTTCAAAGGCCTCAATTCTTTGGCACTCAGCTTTTCTTATGGTCCCACTTTCACAGCTATACATTGCAACTGGAAAAAACATAGCCTTAACTATACGCACTTTTGTTGGCTGGGTGATGTTTCTGCTTTTTAATATGCTGTCTAGGTTTGCCATAGCTTTTTTCCCCAGGACCAAGCATCTTTTAATTTCTTGGCTGTAATCCCCATCTGCAAGTGATCTTGGAGCCCAGGAAAATAAAATATGTCATTATCTCCATTTTTTCCCCATCTATTTGCCAGGAATTGAGAAGGCTGGATGCCATGATCCTAGTTTTCTTGGATTTGAAATAAATACTAAATAAATACTACAATAAATAAGCAATTGTGTGTGTGTGTGATTGTGTGTGTGTGTGTGTGTGCATATGTATCAAACATATAAAAAGTCAGCAGATGGTAAATTTTTTATCAATGAATATGCCCATGTCAACAGAAGTTGAAAATAGCATATTGACCCATAATAAGATTTGTCATAACATTGTTGTCTGTCTGTTTGTCTATGGGTCTAACTTGCTAGCTACAGAGGTTATCAGGGAATGCAGAATGCTGTGTATATTAAATACTGTGTTTTTCTAATGAAGGCTGGGCCTTGATTTCAGTCCTAGCACCACTACTTTTACTGCTTCTTGGGGAACAACACAATTACCTCCATGGCTCAGTGTTTTTCAAGATCTTCTGTGTACCATTTATCTTTGGATGATACAGTATACTCTTTCTGTTGATAGGTTCCTGCAGCCTATCAAAAGTTGCTATGGGTTGTGTAAGAATGCTAGATAATGTTGGAGAATGCTCTTCCATAGCCTCTGCAGCCTTGGAAAATAGTGTGAAAGCATGCCATATTGGAGAGTCCAGAATTTACATGAGAGCATCTCCCATTCACACATGACCTCATCAGCTTCTGAAAAGTTCATCAAAACAGAATATGCTTTCAAGAATAGTTGTGTTAGTGAAGGTTGGTTGTGTGAAGCCAAAATTTGTGGCGTGTCACTTTTGACCTGCATGCTGTAGATTCACCATCAATGAATAGACATATATGGAAGTACAGATGCATTTTTTCTATGCCAGGCTCTGTACAGTACCTGCTGTCCCCATGTGTAACACTGTTTTAGAAAGATGCCATACAGGATATCCCAGATATCAGGGTATTTTCATGAAAGATTGAAAGACAGAAGAGCTTCAGCTATTGAAGGAAATATTATATCAATGAATCATACTTGTGGACACAGAATTTCCTGTGTTAGGGTGGATAATTTCAGAAGTATATGTTTTATTTACATTATACCCTAACACTTATTTTTGTTGAATTTCACAACATTCAAACTAGAATGGAAGAATTCGTGTTAACGCTTCCAGAACATTGCAATGTATAAATTGGATGGGAATAGGAGATTATTCTGAAAATCAGGCACTGCAAGCAACTATTTATAAATGACACTTTTCCCCCTTTCCCTTATTTCTGTCTTTCTTTGATAAGCTTACTTATGGTTCAGCTCCAGAGATAATTTCAGAAACTCATCAAGTTCTCACCCAATGGATGTTTCCAAATGTGGAGTACCAATACAATGGAATTCTCCAATTACTAAGACATTTCAGGTGGACATGGATAGGGGCACTATATACACATAATGAGAATGGTGAAAAGTTTATGCATGATGTCATGCCTATATTTTTCCAAAGAGGGATATGCTTTGCATTTACTGCAAAGTTCCCTGGGATGACTTATTTCAGCAGCTTTGATGAATTGATAGGAGAGGCGGTTGAAACATATAAAGCGGTGATGACCAGCACAGCGAATGTAGTGATTGTTCATGGTGAAATGGATGATATGATTCTTCTGAGATTTTTTCCATTTATATCCCAATTGGAAAATATGCCAGTATGGAGAAAAAATAAAGTCTGGGTTTTAACGGCCCAGATGGAATTCACATCACTTCCTTTGTTGAAGACTGTAAAAATTGACTTCCTGCATGGTGCTTTATCTTTTGCAATTCATGCAGAGGAAGTCTTTGGATTTCAGGAATTTCTTCAGGCGAAAAACCCCACCTTGGCAAAAAAAGATAGCTTTATTAAGGTCTTCTGGGAAAATGCATTTGAATGCTTGTTTCCTGACTCCATGACAGCTGAGGAAGACAGGGTCACCTGTACTGGAGAAGAGAAACTGGACACTCTTCCTACATCTATATTTGAAATGCATATGACCAGTCAGAGTTATAATGTCTACAATGCAGTCTATGTGGTGGCACATGCTTTGGGTGACCTCTTTGCATCTGTACTGAATTACAGAGCAGGGAAGCATGTAACTGAATTGAACCTCAGGAAGCATAGGCTATGGAAGGTAATTAGGCCTGATTAACTAAAATATATGGCATTTGGCACTTTGGCAGAGAAAATTTACTGTAGCCACAACTCATTCCTACTCAGGCTGGTAATACCATTACTAAATTTGCACATTTTGGAAGGACTTAATGTGACTTAATTTGCTTTAAAAGATAAGTAGAATTATGTTGTATAGTTGTTGTATATTTTAGTTTTTCACACTAAATAGTGCTATTTTTTTCCCTTAAGAACCTTGCCCGACAGACCTTTTTTAACTTTTCAGCACAAGGTAAAAAAGAAAAACCAACTATGTATTCATAGTTTCCCTCAAAATGTCCTGGGTATAATAGCATTTTATAAAAGGTATGGGAGTAATTCATGGGACTTTTTTCTCAAATTCTTTTATATGAAATCAACTCAGTTCTCCACATAGGATAGTTATTCCTTTGCAGCTTACTGCTTAAGAAAGGAAGAACATGCCGTAAGATTTCTCTTCTTACCTTATGATTCGTGACAAATGTATCTTTTCTTTTAGGTACACTGAGAGAGTATGCACCAAGACAAATTCCTTGTGTGTCCAATCACACTTGGCCAAAAAAGAATTCTATTCTATTCTATTCTATTCTATTCTATTCTATTCTATTCTATTCTATTCTATTCTATAGGAGTATATTGCAGTGCAATCCCAAGGAAAAAATACAGCAGTTTTAAAAAGGTATCGCCAAATGCTATGTATAGGCTTTTAAATACAAAATATTCTACAACCTAATATTTTTATTAGCTTTAATACATATTATGGTTGTTATATACATTATACTATCAGATTTATGCTTGAAAAATTTTGATCCAGCAAAATATATGCACGGAGAAATCTGATTGCATGTCCAATCCCTTTAATGGAACCAAACTGAAACAATATTTTAAAATTTGAGTTTCTATTTCCTCAACATTTCAGTCTAAGGAAAAGATAGAACATTTCTGTGCAGGGAATAATGCTACCTAGCCTCACAATCATCCAGCCTCAGGCATTTCCAGGAAGCATCACCTACGCTAAGCCCAAAGGAAAAGCTGACAAACACACTAGGTAGTTGCATATTACTGTGAAAAGACAACTCAAACCCCTCCTAACAGCTGCATCTAAATTTCCCCCATTCTTCTGTTCTTCTCTAGGGAAAAATATTCCCAGGTAGGAGGAGCTGAATGTCTGCACACTACTGTATCTTTCAAATTGCTTCCAGAGAGGACTTCACTTCAATCGCTGGCTATTCTATAGTCCCCCTTTAAAAGATTCTTGGGGTAATACAGATGACTTTTAACTAAAGATTATCTATATTCTTTGTAAAACATCTAGAAAGAGTCAGCCACTGAGAAATAAAATCCTAATTTTGGAGTTTAGTTCAGGGGTCTTCAGATTTGGCAATTTTAAGTCTCGTGGGATTTCAGTTCCCAGAATTCCTCAGCCAGCCATGCTAGCTGGGGAATTCTGGGAGGTGAAGTCCACAAGTCTTAAAGTTGCCAAGTTTGGAGATTCCTGGTTTAGTTAATGGATTCTCACCTGAATAGATAAATCTTCACTCAACATTAACTTCCTAGATCTTGCAATATTTTTAAAATTAATACAATGAAATAATTGTATATATTGTATACTTAATATTACCATTAATATACAGTGTTTTTCTACCCCTCTGGGTCAATGACTATTGATGGGGGGGGGGGGGACTTTATTGTATGTAAACTTTCTGAACTAACCAGGCATTCCCTTCTGATGGTTCTGAGATAACATTGGGTTCAGGAAGCACACCTAAAAGTTTTATTTTGTTCAAGAAGGGTATTTCCTGTTGAAATAATGAAAAAATAAGACTTGATACATTAATTAAAGTTCTTACTTGAACTCAGTGTATTCTATGACAGAAGTTATCTGAGAGGAAAAAACTGAAAGTTTGTATCCAACTATAGTAGCCACTTTTCCTTATCTAAATTATACTGCTTTTCTGTTTTATATTTTATTTCATTTTATTTTAATTTAATTTCTATGCCGCCCTTCTCCCTAAGGACTCGGGGCGGCTTCTTCATCTTATCATCTATTACTTTAAAATGTACAGTTAAGTCAACTGAAATGTTTTGGGAAGACTTCCAAAATGTTACTCTCAGCAAATTGTTTTTGGACTGTTAACTATATCACAATCATTTTTCCATTTAAAGGCAAAGTTTCCCACCATACCCCACCCTATCTATATCCTTCCTGCTCTGGACTATTTAAAAGTAATCTTACAATGAGTTAATGTTTTAATGTAATAATACAAAAATGACAGAACACCCTATTTCTGCAGTCGAAGTACGTGAATAGAAAGACAAATACAACTAAGTTCAGAAGCATTTATTTCCCAGAAAATTATGGGATTGCAGTCTAAGTGCCATGTGTCCTATGCTCTCATTACCTTTTATTTGCACATTAAGTTTTTGTCAGAAGCAGTTCATAAAATAACTATTACAGTCTAGGGATAGTTAGCAATCTTAGATAGAATCATTAGAAACAGAATAAAAGAATCTTGTATTTTATTCAATTTGGTATTTTACAAATAGAAAATTCAAGCTGCATATCAATTTAAAATTCTCTTATTGGCAAAGCTTATTAAGTTTTGCCTTCCAGACACATCACCCAGATTTCAAAACACTTCCATGTAAAGGATATCATATAAATAAGGGCGTACATTTTAATATTTCATATTCCTTTGAGTATTATTTGTTTTTTAATTCTAAAACCATCAAACATTTCAATGATTCTGAGTGGATTACAAATTTAAAACCAAAGAAACACCAGGGAAACAAAAAGAAGACAGTCATCCTGGAAGAACAGACATAAAACTCCTTAGAAATGAGAGGCCAGATGTGGTGGAATCACCAGATAGACTGAAGGAAAGTGTTAAAAGGGGGATGAGCTTAGTTGCCTTGCACTGCAAAAAGCAGTACAGGCCTGACTTCCCCCTGAATCTGAAACTGATTGTTCCCAAGGAAATTTATTCAGTCTGGTGAGATTCTTGTAATGTAGGTGACTAACAATAACGCTTCTGCTTGGGACTATTCACAAGTGGTTCTTGTTGATTGTCCCTGACACTGTATGAAAATCCAGCTCAGCAATGACTGGAATTGACACATAAGACAGCTACCTGCTTTTTGAGCAGGAGCTGAGAGTCCAACAAAACTCCCAAATTGGGCACCAGTATCATCCAGGGACACGCAATCCCATTCAGAACTTGAGATGTAAAACTCTGGTTTTGAAAAATCCAAATCTTGATAGCCACTTGGTCTTGCTAGGATTGAACTTAAGTCTATGCCTCCATTCAGTTCCCTCTAGCTTCCAGGGACAGAAGCCTAGTAGCATCACTTTCTCAATGAGGGTAATACCACTACCAGGATCTTGATGATACCTGACCCCATGCCAATGCATAACTTAACTAGCAACTGCCTATAGATATTACAACACGAGGTCAGAGCATTGGATTCTGTGGCATCCAGTAGTTTAAAGCAGTGATGAAATCTGAACCAGTTTGCTACCGGTTCGCTGGCCATGCATGTGCTGTGCACGCATGCACAACACACACAAAACACGCACATGTGCAGTACACACCAAAAGGAAGCTTGGGGAGGCAAGTAGAACAACGAAGGGAGGATCAGCTGGGCCATGCGATTTAGCTTTGCTAGAAAGCAGGATTTCCTGCTTTCTAGCAAAGTTAAACACGTGGCACAGCTGATTATCGGAAATACCAGTTCAGAGGAACCAGTAGCTTTTTTTTAACTACCAGTTTGACTGAACTGGTAGCTTTTTTTTACTACCAGTTTGCCCGAACCAGTAGTTTTTATCACTACCGGTTCTCTCGAACCGGAGTGAACCAGTAACATTTCACACCTGATTTAAAGCCTTTGGATTTCCCTTCCCACCATCACCAACTGTAACCAGACACACAAAAAAAGGAGAATCACTACCACTACCCCACATAGGACATAGCACAGTCAATCCAGAAGAATACTACAATTGATGGTATCCAAAATTGCTAGGAGAACTCCACTGAGATCATCAAAAAGTACTGCTGTTCCTGAAACTCAACTAGTAATCTTGTTTCCTCCAGGAAGTTCTGAAATTCCAACCTGACCACCTTTCTCAACAAAGTCCTCCAAAAGAGAGGATGGAAATTAGACAAAAGTGTTCTTAAAATCTGTAAGAATACAGCCCCTTCAACATGCTTTTTCATTATTAGATTATTTCTGTATATATTTCATTGGTAGTTTAAATCTACATGTTTAAACTTTATATTCTTTTTGTTTTGCAATATTTGATAGCAATGTGAGTGTCAAGCAGGAAGGTGGGGTGTAAGTCAAACAGTTTGACTGATTTCAGTTTTTTCTATTCTTTCTCCAAAGAATTTAGGATGGCATTTATTCCCCAGGCACAAAAATGCAGTTAACCGCAGGAAAAGGAGTGATTAGCTGAAGATTGTTTATTCAAGCTCTCCTTATGAAAAATAAAATAAAATAAAAAACGCACCCAAAATTCCAGTATAACACAATTCCACTTTATCCTCAGTTTCCTGAGCAGATAAGCAATTAGAAGCCAGTTATATAAAAGAGCAATATTTGAATAACTAGATAGTTCAGAACTAAGGTCCTACAGCTCAGACATAATAAAATTATATCTGAATTAGTTTGCAAATGAGCTGTGTCCTTTGTCAAGTAATTTAGCAATCTCAGCACACAAATCTTAATTGCCAATAAAACTTCAGAAAAAAACACAAATGAACACTTCGCCAAAGCAACACAGGGAAAATAAAATTTCAAAACAGGGGAGAATATCTGCAGACATTTCCCTGTATCTTCATAGTATTTTCAAACAAGAAACACACAAAATATCATAAACAGATGATAAATTCCCATTTATCAAAGTCCTATCAATAAAACAATGTCATCTTATGGGATCAGGGAAGTATCTTTTCTATACGGCACTTGCCTTTGGTACAGCATCAACTCCAAGATCTGTATGATCTCAACTCTGCTACCCTTTAGGAATCCTTTGAAAACCTGGTTCTTCATTTAGGCACCAGAGTGAGATTATTTATGACCCTAACAGGAAGTTATAACTTTACATTCTGTCTAGTTCTGAAACTGCTATTTTATCATCTTGATTTCTTTAAGTTAGAGTCTTCAGGAATGGGTGTCATACAAATAAAGTAAGCCACCTTGGATAGCTTGCAAGTGAATGCAAGTATGATAGATTTACAGATAGGAGTCCAAACATATTGTGAAAGCTATTAAGTAGTGGAACAGTCTTCGTGCTAAAGTTGTAGGTGCTCCATCACTGGAGATTTTCAAACAAAGATTGGAGAACCATTTGTCTAGAATGATCTGAGGGTTCCTGTCTGGGCTAGAAGAGGTTCTTTCCAACCCTGTGATTTTATGATTTTTTTAAAACTCCAGGAATATTGTTTATTCTACAGTTCATCATAAAAACATGAAATTAATAAAGAAAGTTGGAACAAAAATTATTTGCTATATTCTCCTAGGGAAAATAGATCTAGTCTGCTTTCTTAGTAATTTCCAGTATCAGTAACCACAATGTCCTTCTGGGCTAGTTATTAGTAGTGGGATATTAAGGCAATGTATTACAATGGTGCCATTCCAAATAAATAATGGATTCCAGAAGATGATATTGGGGAATTATTGCACTGCTCTTTGGCAGCTAGCTATCTTATGAGGTTCATTCTATTTTATCCCAAGTGCTTTTAAATATTTCTGTGAAACCACCTGAAGAGGCTATCTGAGAATATGTGCTGTTGTCATCAAGATTACAGTCAGTCCTATCTTCCTTTTTCAACTAACAAAGTGAAACAGTTGGTGCTCCAAACTGATGTGTAAGCAGTTAACAGACTAGATGACAGATAATAAACAGAACAGCTACTGTTTATAAATTGTTCCCTAATTCACCACAATTACATAATGTTTTCTCTGTGCAGGAAGGGCTTTGGGGCCTAAGCATTCCATTGAACTGGAATGGTAGGTTTAAATAAACGTTTTTCAAATTTGGCAACTTTAAGATGCATGCTAGCTGAGGAATTTTGGAACTTGAAGTCTATACATCTAAAAGTTGCCAGGCTTCAAAAACATTGGCTTAGATCTATCATACAGTATTTATCTTAGACCCACATTTTTTCAGTGCTTCAAAATGTCTTCTAACACCTTAGGTAGATAGGCTTGGACAGAGGTAGTCTTAATTTATTGTCACTAAATACAGTGTTAGAATACCTGAAGGGTCAGCTTGGGGACAGAGACTCCACAAAATCTGTATGTAGTCAAATCAACACTGACAATGGCATATAATCAATAAATCATCAATCAATAATTAATCAACCAGTGTGCCCATGAACAATTCCTTTGAGATTCACACATCTTTCTGCCTCTCTACAATCTCCAATAGTAACATATCATTAGAGTGCCTACACAAATTCCAAGTCTAACTATTCTTCACCTATATCACAAGTCCTATATATCCTTGAGTGAATTCCAATGTATCTTTTGCATCTAAACATAACAATACTAATATTTCATTTGGGAATGAAATGCTACCGGTTCGCACTGGTTCAGGTGAACCGGTAGTAATAAAAGCTACCAGTTCATCTGAACTGGTATTTCCGATGATCAGCTGTGCTGCACAATTTATATTCGCTGGAAAGTAGGAAAACCTGCTTTCTAGCAAATCTAAATTGCGTGGCACAGCTGTTTCCCCCCTGCTGTTCTACTTACCTTCTTAAGCCTCCTTTTTCCGCGTGAAGTGCATGTTTGGTGTGCACTGTGCATACACGTGCACCGTACGTTTGATGCACACTGCACATGCGCACGCAGGGAACCAGTGGCAAACCTTGGAGAATTTCACCACTGATTTCATTTATTATTTCTTGGAGTTTACATGACATTTCAATGCATGAGGAGTTTGTCTAGCTTATATTCCATTCTTCTAATAATAATATTAAAATAGGAAAATCAGTATGATAAAATAACATTACTAACAATAACAACAAAATAACAACAAAATTCAGAGATGACTATAGCTACCAAGGAAATGTCATTAAGGCTCGCTATTTAAGAAAAAAAAATCAGCATAGTAGCTATTATAACAAGACTGATTAAAATTTCAAATTTAGCTTGAAATTATGTTGCAAACTAAGTGTACTGTTGTTTTTCTTTACATTTCTATTTAGCTACTCTTTCTTTAAATTATTCTGTGATTAGTAGCAATTCTAAAAGCATTTACCAAAAAAATTTCTGCCAGTCTGCCAGTAGATACTGGACCACAATATTGAAACCAGTTTGAGAAATTCTTTCCTTCTTTCACGTTTTCCAATTTCCATGTGTAACACTGCAGCAGCACAATTTTTTATCACATATAATATGCCTATCATATTTATTACAATAGGCATATAGTATTTGAACTTCAAAAATCCAGGAAGTCATTAGATAGCAGCAAACTGATATAAAAAGCATTAACTTTTTGATAACCTCTTGTGATCATCCATATCGTTGCAACCTACATATGGTACACCTACATTAGGCCCCAAGTGATCTTGATACTGTAGTTTAGGGGTGTCACACTCGCAGCCTGCAGGCTGGATGTGTCATGAGCTGGCCACACCAAACCCCATTTTAGCAAAGGGCAGAAAGTCATGATACGTCACGTGACAACAATGTGACAATGTGAGTTTGACACCTCTGCTGTAGTTAAACAGAGATAAAAAACAAAAATGGTTTTTAGTAGCCTATTTTTAAACCGCTAATCATCTTTAAATAAACATTTGTGTAAGTCTCTCTTGCTATATGTAAGAATAATTTTAAAAGAATTTAAAGAGCATTTAGAACAATTATATTTTACTTTTTAGTTCCAAACTGTGCATTCCATTCAATTTCTTAATATTAGAAAAAATGCACTTTGTTGTCTAAATTTCTGCTTCTCTTTTACATTACAGTGTATCTTTGAAGAAAAGGAGTATCGATTTTTTTCTTACAAATCTTTTCCTCTGCAACTCCTAAAAATCTATCTCAATTTTTTCAAGGCGGACTTCAAGAACATAGGGGACACCCAAGAGAATGATGAGTATGGATCACTCATCATTCCACCTGTAAGAACAAATATTTGTAACATTTTGCTCCATATAACATTAAATCCAATCAAGGATGTTACAAAACATTACAGGTTTTTTCTGCAAATATCTGCTGGTCTATGGCCGAATAAAGATTGGTTGACTGGCAGCAAACCTTAACTATCCTATTATTCCATGTACTATATTTCAAGGAAATGTGGTATCTTTTATTACTTTTCATTTCATATTTTTATTTTTACTCTTTCTTATACTGTACTCATCTTTATATACACTGTTATAATATATCTAACTACATGTAGTCCTAGTCTTTGTCTTTGGACCAGAAATGCTATTGTTAACTGCCATGGCCATAAAGCATGACATTATGTGACCATGTCATCTGTGCAATGGCAATTCTGGCAATCCCAGTTGCCATTTTTAAGCAAGGCTGTTAGGAGAGGATCTCATGTGATTATTACTTCAAACTCATACTTGCTGGTTTCCCCATTGACTTTGTTTGTCAGAAGCTAGCAAGGAACATGGGAAAGTGTGATCATTTTACCATAGGAAATATTGTGATGTCCAGAACTACAAAGACTTATCCTAAGTAGTAGACAAGTAGTCCCAAAACCTCTTTTATTGCAATAGCTGTGAATTCTGTTCATTCATAGATGAGTCCCAAATAGTTGTAAATAGTCTTTTGGGATAAGTCCTTCGGGATAATTACCTACCTTTATCTCCCTTGACACTCTGCCAAAGACCTAATTGGCAAAGCCATACAGAGTCCAAAATCAAACAGAGCTGCAGACTTTGAATAGAATTAATAATGTTGCTTCCTGAAAAGGCACACGTGCCTTTGCTTCTCTTTTAAGTCTTATGGGAGGGGCCAATCATTTCCAAGCCTTACTCCTGAGTCGTCCCTTTTGTTTTAACTGTTCTTGCCTTCTAGCAGCTCTGTGCATGCACACACTAGGAACAGTGCCCCCTGTTCCTCTGACTCTCTGATGTCCAACTCTGGAGGCTCCAGAGTCCGTAGATAACTCCCAGATGGCCCTGGCCCCATCTCTGCCTCCGACACAAAGCCCTTGTCCAAGCCTTCCCCAGACTCCAGGACTGGCCTATGTTCCTCCCCAGCTCCTCACTGTCCGACTCTGCTGCCAGCTCTGCAGGCTGGTGCATACATGGAGTCGTGCGCGCACTGCATTTTGGGAGTTCAGGTGTGTGTGCGCACATTTGTGCAGGCACATTTGTGCGCATTTTGGCCACTCGGTCTGGAAAAGATTAGCCATCACCGCACTATCATGTGACAATTTCCAGTCAGTCATAGCTCTCCAACATTCTGTAACATATAAACAATTAGACATGTTGTTCTTTGTAACTTTTATACGACACATTTCTTCTTACTAGACATAGGGGTGGGTTGCTCCCAGTTCGGTCCAGTTCTTGTGAACCGGTAGTAATGGCGGCAGGAGGCTCACCTGCCTGGATGTCATCATGGACATTCTGCACATGCACAGAAGCGTGTGCAGGTGCGAGCGAAGCGAGAGCGCACTCACTCCCGTTGCAAACCAGTAGCAGAGGTAAGTAGAACTCACCCCTGCTAGACAGCATATTCTCCATTAGGAAAAAGACACTGCTGAGCTTAACAGAGGATGGAGACAGATAAAGCATTTTTAAAAAGAAAGAAAGAAAAATGGAGGTGTAATGCTAGCAAACCAAAGATGGACACAGAATTTGGTTGTTAAAGGTTTGTTCTTGGGGATAGGCAGGGTATTATCCAGAGAAGAGTGCTAAAGAAGGAAACCTTTCAGGGAATGCTTCTACCTAGGCTGAAGAAAAATGGCCCACATTCTGCCAGAAATGGAAGAGCAAATGGAGTTCAAGAGAGGAAAAAGAATGCCAGCTAGAAGTAACTATTTCTTATTTGCCTTTAAGTAGGAATTAGGACAGAATTTGCTAAATGAAAAGGAGAAAGCACCAAAAGGGATGCTAGTCAGCTGTGTCTTAAAATATCAAAAACTCAAAACCTGTGAAATAGGGATAATTGTTTCCAGATTAATTAGGATTCAGAAATTGAAATTAAACCATGACTTCATATCCTTTTTTAGAAAACATTAATCTTAACTTTCCATTCTTGCTAGACCAGAAAATGCTGATAAATTGCAGTTAATTGTTTCACTTATGCAGAGCAAAGAGCGAAGCAGGAGTAAATGGGAGGCAGCTAGATGCTTTTACATATTAATTTTTATCTTAATATATCATTTGTTGCCTCAAGAATGTCCACAAATTATGGTGTGCTTTTTTAATGGCCAAAAATCCAGGATCAAAACCTGACGGCCTTCACAGATCAAAATAAGGCAATCTGCCAATGGAACATGCTACTAACTCCTTTAAAGGACAAGTATAGTAGATTTTATTTCCTGTATCAAATTTGACTTTTAGGTCATTTTCAAAACAAATACAAATATATTATAAAAATCATAAACAAACCTACATTTACTGACTTCCCATTTCCTTTAAGTTAATTTTAATTTTAATAAGAGAGTGTATCAGGCATAAAGATCAGAACTACACATGAAGTTCTAATTAGTTTTAATTTTTAGTTTAGTTTATTGTCATTGCACCTCATACAATGAAATTAAATGCCATCTTCAATGTACAGTATAACTATAAAAATAAAACACAAACATACATCCTTCACATTCTATACAATGGAACGGAAAACCCGATATTGCATTAATATTGCACTATACCAGCGGTTCACGTGCCGAGATAGGATGTGCATGTGCAAGGTGGCCACTGCGCATACGCAGAGCTGGTGCGTGAGCCCCGTGGTGCACACACAATTGCGTAATCTGTGTGTGCGCAAAGCAGGCGCACACACACCCCCACCAAATTGCATGCAGAAAGTGGTCACTGTGCATGCGCAAAGCAGGTGCATGCATGCATGCCCTGCAGCACACATGCAACTGTGCCATCTGCGCATGCGTGCACTGCCTGTCTCATGCGCATGCGCACCCACATGCACATGTGCACAAGAAAGCAGAACAGCGTGCATGCACAGAAGCAGGTTTGTTTGGCGACGGCTCGCCTGCCGGCCAAAATGGCTCTGCGTGCCACTTCTGGCACATGTGCCATAGATTCACCAACATGACACTATACAGTAGAATTCAATATAGTTACTGTCCTGGGATAGAAGCTATTTTTCCACCTATTTGTCCTTGTTTTTATTATCCTGGTACTGTATACCAGGTGGTAATAGTTAAAAAAAAGGGTGCCTAGGATGAGATGGATCTTTAACAATGTTTTGAACTTTCTAAAGGCAGCGGGAGCTATAAAGCTCTTCCAAAGAGGGGAGAGGGAAACCAATGATCCTCTGGTCAATAATGTTAACCCTCTGGAGTTATCTGCCACTGTTCAATTGACAAACCATACACAGGTGCATTAAGTTAAAATACTCTTTATGATGCAGCTGTAGAAGGTCGCCAGTTAAATTCCTTTAACTCTTCTCTTACTCAATTAACTGTTAGCACTATTTGGAAGCTAAATAATAGAATTCAAGAGGGGTTGGACTAAGTCCTTTTATAGCAGTGGTTCTCAACCTGTGGGTCAGGACCCCTCTGGGAGTCGAACGACCCTTTCACAGGGGTCACCTAAGTGGGGTGAGAGAAGGGGGGGCCACCCATTTCTCTGCTACTGCAACCCCGGTTCTTCTGTTATTGTTCCTGGAAGCCCTGCTCTGCACTCGGCTGAGCTAGTCTAGGCTGCAGAGCCTTCGCTTCTTCCCAAGGTTTCGGGCACTGCCTTTAGCCCTGCAG
>JANHFM010011012.1:0-14888 GCA_032468115.1 Grayia smithii | reverse complement strand
GGGGGAGCAGTATTGTTTTGGTATTAAGATTTTATCCTTGTAAACTGTCCAGAATCACAGAATGAGTTGGGCAGCTACTTTTTTTAAAAAATAAATAAATACCACCATTTAATAATCCTTTCATTAGGACTGAACATCACACTAAAGATGCTTGGTAAGCCTCTTATTTTATTTTTGTGCCTCTGGTTAAATTGATGCAATATTTTTAAAACTAATAACTCCCATATTATATAATGTTGTTTATATTAATGGTTTTAATTAACTGTGTCTTCCCACAAACATCTATGCCACCATATGATCCTTATATTTCTGTGTTTCATGTTTCTCTTTGTAAAGTTAATTTCATTACACTGAAGCTATGTCTTCTAATTAAATTTCCAGTTTACTTTCCCAATTATTAAGCACTATCTTATCTTAAAATAGTCTACATTCTCATATCTTTTTGGATGCTTTTATTATTGGAGAAAATATGTCTTTGGGAAAAAATGCCAATTAAGCGCCTTTTAAAATTCTCAAGTGTTATGGTTATTGGATATCTTTACAGTGCAAGGACATAATAGATTGTAAACTCTTGCCCAGCTCTTATTCATCTGAGTCTGAAGCTCAGAGAATAATGTACAAGCAAAGATAATTAGCTATTTGTATAGATATGCTTCTTTTAAAATGGTAAGATTCCATTTGTAATGAAATTTGAACTGACAAACTGCCTGAAATAATATTTTTTATCTATTTAAGTTTTGCTTCCTGTAATAAAGAAGCACAAAGCTTTCTGTAAGTCAGAAGAATAGTCTAAACCAGCAGTCCCCAATCTTTCTAGTTCTCCAGACTGGCAGCAGCAGAGGTGAGGGGAGAGGGGATGGTTTTCTGTGTGTGCCTGTCGCTTGTGCAAATGGAGCTTCATGCACTCGCACACTTGCTTGCCACTTGCACGTCCCAAGGATTGGGGAATCTGGTCTAAACTGCCTCTTCAAGAGAGGATAGAATATTTTGTTCAATATAATAATATCATAAAATATAATGAAATCAAAATTAGTTTTACTGCATAATAACCCGAACTTAAAGCAGTAACTTTGGAGGCATGACGACAAATAAAAGCTGCAGATTTTAATGAAATATAAAAGTATTTAACTTTCAAAATATAGTCTGTCTGTAATTAGGGAATAAAAGAGTTTCGTTACTGTATGAGCCTGGCTGATAGAAAATATGCAGGTAGTAGTGAACCTAAGATGCTCTAGGATTAAGCTTGAGGGGATAGTGTCTATAACTTTTATGAATGCTGGTAATCGTCAGAAAACTTGATTAAAGTTATGAAGGACTTTTAAAACCAAAGCAGAATTTCAAATGATGTATAGTAAGAAAAAGGCAATTGGTATATTTAATATATATTTAGCACAATACAATCTGAACATCTCTTGCATACTGTGAATCAACTGGGATTCATAAATTGACACTAATCAGGCCAGATATTGTATTCTAAACTATCTTTCTATTGGCCACAGAACAAGTTGGCAAAAGGTCTTCTGTGTCTATTAAAGTCATTTGAGACGATAAAATCCAGCTTTCAGAAAATATACCCTATTTATTTATATGGCTGTCTATCTTTCAACCAACTCTGGGCAGCTACCAATTAAAAATTAAAAGACATATAAAATAATTTTAAAACCATAAAACTCAACCGATTAAAACATTAAAAGCAACAAAAATTGACGCCAGCCAATCAGTTCTAATGTGTGTCCCAGCACTTGGGAAAAAATCAGATCTTTATGTATATATATGAAACCCCATCAGAAAACTGGTTCTTCAACTGCATCCAGATCAGTGCACCTAATAATCCATATGAATCCATCAAAGCAGAATATAGCTTCAGTTTGTTCAATGTTTACCCTTGTCTGTTAGAATCCATATAAAAGTCCAAAACCAGATAGCAATCTGAAAGGTTAATTTAAAAGTTATTAACCTTTCTACAAATTCAAGGCTCTGTTTTTTGGCCTTTCAGTAGTTTTCTGTAAATTAATTTATTTCCACTCACTCCTTTAATGCTTCTTCACTGTCTTTTTAGAACTTTTCTGCAATCGTCTTAATTTCTGCTTTCATTCTGTGGTGTTTTGACTGCTTATACTAACTTACTTTTTTTTTTAGTTGTTAGCATGATACTTTTTCATTCATTAGTTGATTTATTATAATTTTAAGGTCATGTTGTTTTAACTGTAAATTATGACAGCATTTTCTTTAGCATAACCAACAAAAAGATGTTTATAGGCATAAATCTATACCATATATATATATATATATAATAGATTTATTTATTGAATCAATCTGATATGAATTTACAATATTATCTTTTAACTTTGACTCATTACTAATGCATTGGTGATACTTTTGTCTTCTATAAAGTTTAGAAGAAATGGAAGATAAATATCAAAACAGGGAACCAAGGCCAGAAGACCTGCAGCTTATTGCAGAGCTGAAAGACCTGATTGCTGAGAGGGATCAGCTGATAAAGAAGCTGATTGTAAGATAATTTGGTGGTCTTTGTTTTGAGCATGTGAGATGCTAGTATTTTTTTGTCAAATATTCCAAACATCTATTACATGTGAAAGACAACAATCTAAATGAAAGTGACTTTTAGTTTTAATCTCAGTTATCTAAGCTGTACACACAATTCCATATCTCTTTTTTGTACTCTTAAACAACTGTTCATAATTTAGCCTTTGAAATAATTTAATTTTTTTAATCTCTCTATTCTGTTTAGAACAAATATGTACTGGAAATGTTACTTATAAAATTGTATCTTTTGTACTATAGATAAATCACAATGGTAGAGAAATTTTAAAACATTTAAAACAAAAAATGTACCCCTCGTACATTTTATTTCCTGGTTAGCATCTATATAAACAATATCTATATTAATATATTTTCTAATAAGTATCTTCTGAATTTTACTGATAAGAAATTTGCTAATATGAACCATTTGCAGCTTCCTGTATCACAATAAGGGAGAGCAAAAATTTGTCTTATAGAGTCTTTGAACTCAATGCAAAGTGAGAATGCTAATGCTGCTATAGAGAAGGATTATAGGAATGCCACAAATTATTACATAAATGGAACAAATGTTGCCAATCTTAGTTCAGCTTCAACAGTTTCATATTTGAAGATTTTTTCTGTGAATAAAGTTTGGTCATACTAGCTAAATAATCACAACTGAATATATTGAAAACAACATGAACATATTCTTTTCTTTATTAGGATGACAAAAAATTCTATCAACTGGAACTAGTCAATAGGGAGACAAACTTCAACAAAGTGTTTAATGCAAGTCCTAATGTTGGCGTTATTAATCCTCTAGTAAAGGTATGGAACATAATTATTATCTTAAAAGTAGAAAATGTGGGTTGCTAATATTACAAATAACAGAAGTCCATTAACAAACACTAGGCAACAACACAGTTGGGAATAGGCAAGGTTTTCACAAAATGGTCAATTTTTCTTAGTGAAAAATATACGTTCCTATGTGATTTTATATAGTAAAACTGTGGCTGTTAGGGGATTTTTCGGATGTGTTTAATTTAGAGTAATAGGTTTTAAACAGGATATATGTGTGTTTGTATAGAATATTTGTTTAACATAGGGTATCTTTTTTTTAAAGCAACATTTCCTTAGAGTCACACTCAATCCCTGATGACTTCCTGCCACCCTTTAATTCTCTTAGCAGCAATACAGAGATTATTTCATTCCGCTATTTTTTTAATTTCCTGACCTCTATAGGCTGTTGATGAGCCATCCAAGCACTAATTTATTTTGATCTTGTTTAGCATTTGAGGTGGTTCTATCACCTGCGCAGGTAGTTTTATATTTTCTTTCTCAGAAACAGTTTGTTCCTGACAATTTTCTCAAAATACATTGCTCATTATACCCATTTTTGCAACTGCACTTTGATTGCTAATATCCTCTTTCAAAATCAATTTTTGATATTTATTTGGTTTAGCATTTACTAACACTGTAGTTAATTAAACAGGAAAACTTAGTAAAAAGTATCGGTATAAGATTGCTTTTCTTCCTTCTTCTGGAGCTTCTGTTGTAACAAAGTCTCTTCCTTGAAAAGAAGAAATACTTTGTTACACACCAGCAATTCTGGACTCAGACTATTATCTTATTTGCAGTTATGTCTGTTAAGTCCTTTTCATTTTAGCATTCCAGTGTTGTGGAATGTATTTTCTTTAGTAAATTCTTATAAAAGAATCAAATGCCTCTCCCAGAAGAAAAAGCAATGGAATCCGTGTTAGTCCAAAAGAAAAAACTCAAAATCCACAGTTGAAGAATACTTGGAATTATTGGATTGACTTGAAGTATCAAAACTGTGGAAATCATGTGCTATATTCTGTTTTGTTACATAAAGTAAATGATATTTAATGTTAGGAAATATGAATAATTATTGCTAAAATAATTCAAGATTTTTCTATATATATTTTCTAAAAAAAAAATTTGTACCATCAAGTGAAAGAATTATCTTTTTATACTTCCTAGTATGATGCTGAGTTAATAATAGACCACATTTCTTCCCTTTTTCTACAATTGTCATCTATTTTTTATTTACATTTACGTTTTATAGAGGATTGCAGTGATTGTTATTTCCAGTTGATGTTCTCATAGCACTGGCTATAATGCTAGAATCTCATACTTGATTTAAGTGCATTCTATCTTCCTGTAATGGAATCCTTTAACATTATTACGCAAATGTGTTTAATTTTTATTCTGTGAGATATGAACACCACAGTTTTGATTTGAAACCTGTTTATCTTTTTCTATACTCAAATATAAACTTCTTGACTTTAATTTTTTTGTCAGTTTTGGTACCGGAAATACCTTTACATCCTCTCTGTAATTTAATTATATTTTTCAAAACATCTTTTCTAGACATTTGAACAGTTCTTTTGATTCAAAAAGAGAAGGAAAGCAAACAATTGAAATGGGTGTGTACCCAATTAAAATAATTAAATGGGTCTGCTCTCGAATTATTATAGAATGAGTCTATTCATTTCTATTCAGTCTATACATTTCAAAATGTAACAAAAAAAAAGGAAATGTAAGTAGAGTTGAGTATTGTAAGGATTGTAGCATTAAAACTGGATCCTGTGTGTTTATTATTCAAATGTAATGTCTGCTAGGTTTAATAAGATTTGCCTTGTGTTTTATAAGTAAAATCTGAGCAGAGAGGAAGACTGATACAAAATGTGTTTGCAATCAGAAATGCATGGCAGACTATAGAGGAAAAAATTCCTCTCTACATTATCCTTTACTCAATAGCACATTTTCCCCAACACCTCACTGAAAAAAAATAATATTCATGTTCTTTTAACAGATTTTTTTAATCTTTTGATGCTATGAGAGATATATTTTAATTAAAAAAACACAAATTGATTGCAAATGTTGAAATAGTATCATTTACACTGCTACAATATTATGTAAATGAGGCTGGGTATAGTGAAAGCATTGGCTGGAAGTAGTCTGACAGGCTATAAAAACCATCAGTCAAATCATTGTGATCTAGTATTTTCTGTACTATATTCTATGTTTTGTTAATTAATCTTTTCTCCCCCTCACACCCCACAATAAAATACTGTGAAACTAGAGAAGATAACAAAGCACTGTTGCAGTGTTTCAGATTTCATTTGTTTATTAGTAATTTACTTTTAATAGATTTTTCTCACTCTGCTTCTAACAGGAAGATAGTTAACTCCTTCTGTTGTCACTGCAATTCTAAGGGAAAAATATAATTACCAAACTCCTTTCATTGACATGATTTTTTTTTAATATAGTAGAATATTATTTTTTTATAAAACCATGAAAGAAAAGCAATATAGTGAAATAAGAATGGCTTTAAAGAATTTAAAAATACCTGTGTCAACTTGAATCAACAGTAAAGTCACCAGGATCTTCAAACTAAAATTAAAAGGCTGTCTCTAGTGCAGGATCATTTTGATTATAAACAGGGAGTTGCACCCTGGAGAATTATGCTGCTAACTAAAATAGTGTTGTATGTTTAGTTCTGTGAGGAATCTTTCAGGTAAAATTATAGCAAAGCATTGCCTTGCAAGTGACATGGCTTTTGTGCGGAAGCAACCTAAAACTGAAAAAATAAGAGATCTTCACTAAAACTATTTAATTGGGGGAAAATTCTTCCATTTAAACTAAAATAAAATGAAGGAAATTGGACTGCATTAGTTATCTACCCAAAATAAGAATTCGTACAACATTTTATGACAGAGTGTTTAAAAAGAGGTAATATCAATTAGTGCCAAAAAATTACTTGTTATATAAAATTCTTAGTACATGGCTAGAGAAATCAAATAAATAAATCATGTTAATAAAAAATAACAGTGAATTGTTTTCTGATATGGAAAAACCATGAGACTGACCTTAATGCCAAACTCTCCACTATATTATTATAAACACTAAAAAAGAAAAAAACCCTATTAAATAGTATAGATAAGTATTTAATTTCTGACTCCCCCCTTCTTGGTGCAGCAACCGAAGTACTGTATTTTTTAATACAAATTTTATAATCCATCCTGTTTCTATTACACTTTACTGTTGATACTATACCTGCTAGTATATATGAAGTTGTTTTGTTAAACAGTTTTTTTAACTAACAAAATTTAGTTAAAATCTATGATGTATATAAATAGGTCCTACTTCTTTTAATAGAATTAAATAGTTTTTGACCAGAGTAATTGAGGTTGGGCCTCTTCTTCGCTTGACCCTAGCCTTGATATAAATATGCCCTGGCAACTTGACAGCTGGTAAATCAGCCATTTTAAACAATGTCCAAAATCATCACACCCATGTTAGGGATGGTGATTATTTTTTATTTTCCAATTAATAGGTGATGTTTGATAGGAAACAAAAATAGAAAAATTCAGTAATCCATTGGGCCAATCCTTAAGGACGCCAAAAGGGACGCGGTGGCTAAGACACTGAGCTTGTCAATTGAAAGGTCGGCAGTTCAGCGGTTCAAATACCTAATGCCACATAACAGGGTGAGCTCCCGTTATTTGTCCCAGCCAACCTAGCAGTTTGAAAGCATGTAAAAAATGCAAGTAGAAAAAATAGGGACCACCTTTGGTGGGAAGATAACAGCATTCCGTGCACCTTTGGCATTTAGTCATGCTGGCCACATGACCACAGGGACATCTTCGGACAGCGCTGGCTCTTCGGCTTTGAAACGGAGATGAGCACTGTCCCCTAGAGTCGGGAACTACTAGCACACATGTGCAAGGGAACCTTTACCTGTATTTACAAGCCAGGCTACTATAACAAAATAAGAATTGTCAATGGACTCAGTAGATTGTTTGCTGGAATATGTTTCTGTCAACTCACTTTTTTTAATTAATTAAAAGTGATAGTACCCTAGCTGAGTGATGAAAAAAATCTTTAGTGCTTCCTGGGCCACTTACCGTACAATATATTAACTGTTTATCATGGCTTATTGTTAATTGATAAATTGGTTTTTCCATCTATTTGATCAAGAATATGTTCAAGAATATAAAAAATGAATTAATTGTACCTAATAGACCATAATTATGTTTCAGATTATTCTGATTCTGAATCAGTATTTTCAGCAAAGTAACAAAGTAACAAAGAACAGATATACTTGAATGATATTGAAAATAGGGAGCAGATTTTTCTCTGAAAATCTGAAGGTTGTGGAATTAAGACCCTTAATTTAATCAAAAGATTTGTAATTTTTGAAGAACTATCTTATAGAATAGTGGAGTGCTGTGTGGCTATTGGAAGCATTTTATTCAACTCTTCACTTATTTTTACTCATCTGGCAGAATATAAGAATTTGGTACCAATATGGCAACATCTGCTATATTCTCTCATCAGTTAAAGCCAGAAAAATAAAATAAATGAAAATTAAATATTTTTGTTGCAAGTTCTTCTTTCCCTGAGAAATGAAATGTATTGGGCCAAACTTTTCTTATAATCCTAATTATTTGTTTGCTTTTTGAAAATTTGTCACTTCCTATGAAAATATTTTGAAGCAGGATTTAATTCATTTTATGGCAATCAGGAACCATGATTATATAAAGAAATGATTGCAAATGTAATAGAAAGTAAAATCAGTTTTTCTGATACACTTAAAACTTTCCAATTTTTGGGTTGGGAGATTCAAAATTATAACAACACAGTTTTAACAGAAAAGTAGTTTCCACTGTTCTTCAGGAATTGAAGCTAAATAAGCTGAATCTACTAAAATTATTGAAAAGCCAAGCATCATATTGCAGCAATCCCCAAACCATTAATAAAGAATAATAATTTAAAACATCTCAGTAATTTCCTGATTTGTACACTCCCTTCCCTACATGTGTTATTTTTAATGCAGCAAAAGAAGAAGAATGATAGATCAGCAAACAGGTTTGTGAGTGTCCCCAATCTAAGTGCTTTGGAATCTAGTGGAGTGGGCAATGGACATGCTAACCGCCTGGACCCTATTCCTAATTCATCCATCCACGATATTGAGTTCAACAGCAGCAGACCACTTCCACAACCAATACCACCCAAAGAGCCCAAGATGGTTTTGAGGTGAGCAGAGCCTCACCAGTTTTTGATTTTCTTTTTTTTTTCCTAACTTGGAAAACAAAAATCGATTTCTTTTTAGCTGACCCTCCCCCACCTGGTTTAAGAATACTGGAGTATGGATATTATTTTAGAACCATAATTTTCGCACTCTATTTTAAACCTCTTTATAGTATCCCTTTTTATTGTAAAGCTTGTTGAAATGTGATTCCCCCAATAAGTCTTATTTCCCTTAAAATTTCAAAGTGTTATATTACCAATGCGTTGTGTGCTTTCAGTTATTTACCTTTATGAACAATTGTGTTAAATATTTGTTATTTCTACCTGCCCTTCAAGAATGTTACATCCCCCCAAATCAAAATGGTATTTTGTAACAGTGCTTCTAACAAAATATTTACCATATTAGATTTGTATCGATTTTCCTCACCACAGAAAAAATATTTTTTTGAAAACAAGCTTTGAGTATATGTGAATATAGTATGTGCATGTATTACATACCATTTAATGCTATGCTTCAGCATTAAAATATCAAGCTCCACTTTGCATTATAATTGGAATACGTTTTATTATCTGAAATATCATTATATAATGCTTGATATCCTGGAAAAGTAAATGTTTCGTTATTCTGATTTAATTCTGCTTTAATGCAATTTACAAAGCTGGAGCAGAAAATAGAATAGGAAGTTTGCACTATAATAACATTTTATTTCTTAACTTGAAATAGGAATCTCATAAAATGTAATCTTCCTTATTTTCCCTTTGCATGCAAAATGCATGTATGCTCAGACGCCATTAACAAGCATGTGCATGAATTCATGAATTGTGATGACGGAGTTTCCTTACAAATTATTGTGTTCCCTGATTTGTCCTATAAACGGTAGGGATTATTTTAACATTCTGGCTATAAAATTTAATTATACTAAAGCAATAAAGTATATGTAGTGATTACATCATACAGTTTTACTTGATAACCGTGGGTAAAAAATGAGCTTGCTTTGTACTGAATCCCTTGTTCTATTGTATCTGATTCCATATGCATGCAATTTCAATAATTTACTCTGAGTGTGTAATATTTAAAGTATGTAATTGTTCAGTGCCAGATAATTCAGCATGTCCTAAAGAATATGATGCTTGCATCATATTTGGCAACTAACTTGACCAGAAGAAAAGGATGCTAAAAGAGGATGCTCTTTAAAAACAAACTTTCCCTTGCTCTTGCTTATTTTATATTTTTTTTTGACAAAAGCAGCAACTCCAATTTTTTTTTCCAAAACACTATTTTTCTATCCTGTTGTGTGGCTCAGTGACTTGTCTATGCTGCTGATGCTCTCCAATGGAGTGGATGACCGAAAGGTTGAAAATGGGGAATTAAACTACCTCACAGACTAACGTGACTTTGAAATTATAAAAGTTGATTCTGTGCTGTTTTTATATGCTTTTTCCAGGCAATTTACGCCTTGACTCTTGGTTGTGGGTTAAATCTGTCTTTTCTTTTTATGAATCTAGCCCTCCTCAGACTGAAGCTTCCCCAATGGCTTCACCAGATCCACAACGTCAGGAATGGTTTGCTCGTTACTTCACATTCTGAGAGATTATTTTGAATGGCACAGCATGGTGTGGACTGTACTGTTCATAATAGCATGACCTTAAAATAAACCCTTATGTGAAACAAGCTTCCTTGTAATATGTCAAACACTGTGAATGAGAACGTATTTGTCTCTCTGATTTGAAAATGCACTCTATTTTATGTGATACTTGTTGGAATCACTTGACATAGTTATATAAATGTGCTTAATGACACTTATTTTTATTTAAAATTGAAAAGTATTTAAACTTTGTAATTACTGCATAATAAAATTTCATAGAAGAAATGCAATTTTTCCTCCACTTTTCCTATAAATATGTATTTTCTTTAGTTTCAGAGAAGGTGTTAGCATCCCATTTCTCTCTCAAATGCAATTAATTGCATGGTTATTATATATTAAAATAAATTGTTAACAATTTAAAAATCAGACAATGACAAACTATGTTTAAATCCATATATTTTTAATTAACTTAGAGAACTAACTTTAAAAATTGTGGTTTATTCTAAAAGTGGGGAAGATTGCTAAATTATAATAATATATAAAGCTAGATGGTGATAAGATTATTGTAAGAAAAATGCTGGATATTTTAATGTTGAAATTCATCAACTTTTGTCATAAATATTTTATAAATACATGCAGAAACAATGCTCTTTAAACATTTAACATTTGGGGTTACTACATTAGGTAATGCTGTTATTAATAAAGTGAAATTTATGGAAAGCTGCATTTTGAGGATATTATCCTTTGGGAAAAACTCAGGCATTAATGAAAAAATAGTGCTAAACAAAATAATTATGCATAATAAAGCATGCAAATCTTTCATTAGAGTTCCAGCATAAATGTTAACATTTTTCTCTTCCATTACAAAATTAAGCCATGATCATGTAATCTTTTTCACCTGGAGAATGAGCCTGATTTTCCAGTCTATTACACCTGTCTTATAATTGTGCAGGTTTTCTGAGAGAAAAGATGTAATATACTGGCAAATCTGGTTTTTATATATTTTGTTGATACTATTGCTGTTATTTCCAAGATTACCACAATAAAACTAACACTGGTAATCTCAGGGAAAAATTTTTGTTTTATGAATGTACTTTTAAGATCTGATCTTTGTATGCATAAAGGGGGAGTAGGGAGATTGCGTGGTTATTTTAAAAAGTTTTTATTCTTAGATACAAAAATATAGCTCTCTATTATTTCTGCTAAAGCCTGACTGCGTCTTCCCATTATGCAACAGCATAATCAACCAATGGTACCACCAGTAATATAATGAATTTTATATGTAGCATATGTACAAAAAATTTGTATGTTTTCATATAAAATGTCCTAATCAAACTTTTCAAATTGTATCTCCTGTAAACTCATCCTGAATGCTTCACTGGAAGCAATGTTCTAATGCTTTCCTGCTAATTCAAAACAGTATTTGGCAGATATTCTATGGTTTGTGTAAAGGTATATACAGCCTTTACATTAGAAGAAAGCCATATTAAGTTAAAGTTGGATTTCTTGGCTGTTACCTATAATAAAATATACTGGATAATTTTGCAATGATGATCCAAAATACTATCGTGTTATGTTTTTCTTCTTTAAAATTGAATGATTTGTTTACCTGAATACCAAAAGATTGGGTGGAGGGTGCCAGAATCCTGTAGTTATCATGTAGAACTACTGGTAGGCAAACTGAAGTAGATCCACAACCATGGAAACTCGTTTGGTGACTTTTATCCAGTTGCCTTCTCTGAGCCCAGCTTACCTCATATGGTTTTGTGGGAGGAAAATGGAGGAAGGATACCATCTTAGACTCCTAAAGGTGGGATATAAGTCAAATGTTAAACTTCAAAACTAGAACAGTATTTTAGTGTTCTTATTCACATTTTTTTTACTTTATCTAGTGTAATATCAATGAAATCACTCTTGTCTTCTACACTGAGAAGACATAGTCTTCTCAGTCATGTCTATATGGAAGACATGTTCATCTGCATAATATTTTACTCAGACACGGCAACTTACTATAGGACAGAAACTCCTTTATCACAAAACACAAGTCATTTCTCCATACCAACTTTAAATACAGTCCTCAAATTAATAAGCTAACCTTCAAAATAGAAGGTTAAAATGCATAGAAACTTGCTTTCATTTATATATAAAAACTATGGAAAACATTCAAAAGAGCTTTCAAAGCAAATCGCTACAAGCAAAGCTCTTCTCCACAATATATTAAACAGTCACATTCTTCGGAAAGGTTCCATGGCTACTGCAAAAGCTGTTTCCAGCATGTGTACAGACACCTCTTAAACTGTGATAGCACCAAAGTAACTATATGGCTGAGGCAATGGGAGACAGCCTTCAAAACAGGTTTACATGCTTTTCCAAGGTAGTTACTTTAATACCTCAACGATGAGTGTATCACCATGCCAACACACTTTGCAAGGCACCTTTTTGAAGATTTCACAAATCCTATTTTGTAGGAAGCTGAAAGTGAGCTTTAAAAAGCCTAGTCGTTTCAATGAGATGGCAAATAGATGAAGTACTCTCCTTGCAGTCTAGTCATTTTTTCAACAATTTACTATAAAAAATCAGTTTCCGATTAACTTTGAACAATACAATTTATTCACATTAACTTATAAAGTTCAACCTATACATATAGAAGTTGTTCTGTAAATAGCAATCTGCTAATACTGTGATCTCCAATATGGATCACCAAGCACCTTGGAATGCTAGCGCTCTTGCTGTGCAACAGGTTCTATGCTGCCTTTTATAATTTTTTAAATTTAAAAAAATGGGTGATGCTGCAAAATGAAGTATTAGTCTCCAGAACTTTTAATTCCTGGAAGCACCTCTGAGTTATTCTAGAAGTTTACTTTTATAACAGCAGCTTAATTTAATGCAGTGTATTAAATGTCATGTGTTTTAAAGGCACTTACAGTACCTTCAAGACAACATACATTATGTGGCATCCACATGTCACTTTCTAAAACAATATATTTAAAAGAATACAAATGATTTGTTATAACAAAGCAGCATAGGTTTTATTACTGTACCCTTAGTTTCATTTCTACAAATATAAACACTGGTAGATTGAGAAATCTATTTTACCTTTTTAAGACATGACAAGGAATCTATCATAAACTGATAGTTTATCAGATAGTTTACTGTAGTTTATCCGCTCCTTTCCTTGTAAGGTCTTATTAGAGGAATAGTATTGTGTTTTATTTTTCAAGCACTCTACTTCATTTACAACATTTGCCAAAGATTGTTCTACAAACAATGCTTCTGAACCTTAAAGCTATCATATCTAAAAGAAAAAAGCTAGTTTTAAAGTTTGCCTTGAAAATCCAGCCATTTTGACTCAAAGCTAGAATGCTCAAATTATTCCTATATTTTGACCTATTCCAATATTTCCTTTAAAATTTCTTACTGTACAATCACCCTACTTGACATTTTCCAGTGGGACCAGATGTTGAAAGTTTGTAAAGTTTTTTAGTTTGTAATTGTTGGCTTTTAATTGATATGCAACTGTAATGGAAAAATCTGTTAGAAGTAGGAAAGGTCTGGAAGTTTTTACAAGGACAATTATAGGACAATAGACTTAGCTGGAAGTTTCCAGCACTATCACTTAATGGTACAGAAAAGGTCCAAAAATATTTGCAAGGCTTTTTGTTTCTTGGCTGTCATCCAAACTCTTCCATGAGCCTATAACTCAGGCTGACATAATTTCCCATGAAGAAATGCTGGCTACTGATCCTCATGATGAAATGTTGGTTGTATCCTGCAGTAATTTTTCCACTGTACTGCCTCTTAAAAAAAAAAATTCAATTCTTTTTAAGTGTGCATAATCCTATAACGCTTCTTATAAACTAAATCAAGTAAAAAACAGCAGTGTAAAATCAGAGACACAGCAACAGAAAAACATTCAGCTCTTCTAATTCTAATGCCCCATGTGTGTTTATTAACTGGTACCAACTCAGTAGGAACCCTAAAGACAATTGGTACAAAAAAGTAAAATGCTGGGACGTGAGGATCATTGCTCGTACTTCCAAAACAGGATTCAACAGGATTCAAGTCTTAACCTTCCGGAGGACTCCCCACCCCGTTTCATTTCGCTTTTTTCCCCCTTGTGCCTTAATCGACAAAGCTCTCTTCGCACTATAGTACTTTTGGCGTGTGTTTGTGCTTTCTAGACCGATTCCCGACAACCGCCCTGTGGTTTTCTTGGCAAGATTTAAACGGCTTTGCCCTTCCTGTTTTTTTCCTAGTGCTCTGAAAATGACCGGCTCAAGGCAAGACTAGAACTCACGGTCTCTCCCGATTTCTAGCCTGGTACCTTAACTCCTTAATTCGTACAGCGAATTTTACTGTACCAAAAAATAATATAGTTAAAGAACAGATGGCGGCTGAGGAAACAGACACCGATAATTAATTTCTGCTTTTTTTCCTTTCCGGTCTGTAAGAGAAACAACGGTCTGCTCACCCCACTCGGCAAAATTCCCCTTGCCTAAGTGGAGGCCGGCTTCAATTCCCACTCTCCAATTTTAAAATGCAATACTGCAGCCCGCCTGCTCCACCTCACGCCTATTCATGAAATAGCAGTTTATTACAACCCAGTCCAAGAAGTGAACTACCGAGAACGGAGCCCGCAAGCCTGGCGCTTTTTTCTTCGAAGGGCTTCATTTATTCAGCCAGGCCTGGCCACCGCTAATCGTCCCCCACCCCATCCCCGCA
>JANHFM010011007.1:33041-43071 GCA_032468115.1 Grayia smithii | reverse complement strand
AAAAGAAGCGGAGAGATCCCTGCCCGTCCGCCTCCAGCCGAGAGAAGCCACGGCCGGGAAGGGTCCCGCGATCCGGGAGAAGCGCAGCTGAGCAGAAAGGATCCGCACCTTGCGCGACTTCAGCCGGGCGCGGAGAGGCCCCGAAGGGTCGCAACTTGGTTTAGCGCCACAGTGGATTGCGGGTAGCTAGTTTATCGGGGCAGGTGGGAGGAGAAAAATCTCCTTCGAATACGAACACGGAATTTCTCCATAAAGTGATTTATTCACATTTATTTGTGGTTATTCCGTTAGAAGCCCCCCTTCGCCCTTTCCCTCCGGGCCAGCCACTTAAACGCCCAAACCCACGCGGGGAAAAACACACTTGCTCGCCCGGCGCCCACCTCCCAGCCTCGCGGGCACGCGTGGATCCGAAGCAATTTGGCCACGCAGAAAGGAAGCGGGGAATCGCCTCCCTCGGAAGGGGAAAGGAGCGAGAGGGGATGCGGGGACGCTCGCCTTGCAGACCCCGGAAAGATACGCATCTGGCCGGGAACGAACATGCGCGGCTTCCTTCGCTTCGGCTCCAGGATTTATTCAAATGGGCCACGTCGGAGGAATGAAGGCAGAAGCGGCGCGTGGGAACGGGGCGTCCTCAGGTTGACTGAGATGTTGTTTTCCCGGCCCGAGGCGTCGCCACTCCGGGCCCCGCAGAGCCCGGGCGAATTGGGGCGCCTCATCACCGGGTTCGGGGCGACAGATTCCCCTTAATTTCCCGACAAACGGAAACACGGAATTGGTGCAGGTAGCTGACTCCCATTTTACATCTCTTATTCTAAACTGGGAGCGAGAAAGACGCCGCAGCTTCGGCTTCTCACAACCCACTAATACACACAAGGGCACCCCCAAGCTAATCGTGGTGTGAATGCGACCTTTTCCCTAAAGGACTGAATTACCCAAAGTCCGCGCTGAGCCGCTGGGCCGTTCACACGAGACAGCCTGCCTGCTTTCCTTCCGTCTCATAAATAACCGATTCCAAACGGTTAATTAAATTAAAACCGCATCTGGGATGGGAAAAGGGGCCTCCCACAAACCCCTCACCCATTCCAGCTGAAGGGTCTTTAAATCCGGTGTCGTCCCCGCGCGCCCCGCTTCGTTTTGCGGAGAAGCATCGCGCAAGGTTCCCGGGCAGAAACACGCAAAATTCCTGGCCGTCGGCAGCGGTTTCTTTATTCCGTTGATGAATATTGGACAATGGCTCTTCCCGTCTTTGCGGTTTTTCCTTCTGCGCGGGTCGGTCTCCACCATTTCCCGAGGGAAATCCACCCCACTCGCCCCCCGGAAACGAAACTCGGGGCAGTAGTGACTGTGCAGGAATTTTCTCCTTCCCAAAAAGCGATTCCCACGATGCAGAGGCCCGTTCAGGGTCCCGTTCGAGGAAAGCCCTTCCTTTGGGGGGGGGGGGCGCAGCATCCCTTCGCATCTTAGCAAGGCCGGATTTGAGCATCTGCTCCTGGGGCTAAGAGAGAGAATTCCTTGGTGCTCGTGGAGGTTCTCGCGTTCCCAGCAAACGGCTTTCGTAATGTTCGTTTCTCGGGCGCAACCTCTGAAGTACCGATGGAGGAGAGTCTTCGTAGCTCAGGGTTGAATTGGGGGGTCCTTGGTGCTCTCTGAGCTTAGTGGTTTTCTTACATCACCGAACACTGATGCTGTTACCTAGTTGGTTCATGAAATGTCCGCAAGAAAACCACCAATATCAGAGAGCACCAAGGACCCCACAAACCTCTCCGTTTTCTGCTGGGCACCTTCAGGGATGCGGGTGAGCCTCGTAGATGGCCCTGGCATCCATTCCTTCACTGATGCCAACCTGTCGGCAGCAGACGAGTGTGCTGGGCTACCATTCCTACCAATAAAGGAGAATAGTTGGAGCTCACGGTTGAACTGTGAAGTCCATGATGGTCTCTGAGCTTGGTGATTTTCTTGCAGACGTTTCATGACCCAACTAGGGAACATCATCAGTGCTAAAAGGGAGTGGAGTTTGGGATGCTGGAGGAGGAGGAGGATGGGGTCTGTGGTGCTCTCTGAGCATTGTTGTTTTTCTTGAGACGTTTCATTACCCAACTAGGTAACATGAGCAGTGCTAGCTCAGAGAGCCAGAAGGAGCCCACGATTCCTACCCAACGCTTATAACCCAACACAACTGAAGAGAGCTGGGATGGGTTACTGCGCGGATCCAGGATCCCCAAACTAGCCCCCTACCTGCGCAGCCTCCCCTCCTGGGGGTCCTAACCCACACCCTCTTTTCCTCCTCTCTCCTCCGCCCCCCCCCTTCCAGTCCCGTACAAGTTCTTCTCCGACCCTTCCACCATCAACGAGAAGAGGAAGCAGCGGAGGATCCGCACCACTTTCACCAGCTCGCAGCTCAAGGAGTTGGAGAGGGTCTTCGCCGAGACCCACTACCCGGACATCTACACCCGGGAAGAGCTGGCTCTCAAGATCGACCTCACCGAGGCCCGAGTGCAGGTGAGTCGCTGGGGAGGGGCGGCGGCAGCCCGACACCCGCAACCCAGGCCTTGAAGCGCCTGCGGGACCCTCCCCCCCCGGCTCCTTCGGCCCCAGCCAGGGTCCGACTAGGGTGGGGAGGCGCTTCCTCTGTCTGGCGGGGGTGGGGGGGCTCATCTTCCTCCCCCACCCTCGTCGCCCCTCATCCGGGCGCGGCCCTGAAGCCCCTGAGCCCCGAGGAAGGCGATTCCTCCCGCCGCTGATTCTCCGGCCTGAATTCTTGGGGTGGCCTTCCGTGGCTGGAATGTCAGCCCGGTACCCACAAATGGAAAACGGGGGAAAAAACGGATTTCAGGCTCTTTAACAGGGTCCCCCAATTCCTGGCACGCATTTAATTTCCGTGGGATCCTTGGTGCTCCCTCGTAGAGTTGCTCAGTCATCCAGGTCGTAGGAACGATGCAGTTTCTTGGATGAGAGACGGATCGTTTTGTTCTTCCTCAACCAAAGACAAGACGAGTCCAGCTGCCTTTTGAAAAAGCCCTTTTGAGGTTTCTTGTAGAAGTTTCCTTACCCAACTAGGGAGCCTCATCAGTTCATTTCATTTTTTAAGAGTCCATTCAGTTCAAATCCGGCTTTTTAAAATGCTTATTTCCTTTATTTCAATTGGGTTCCTAGTGCCGATTTAATCCTAGTTAGTGATTTATACTGTATTAAACAGTTACCCTTAGCTTAATAGCAATTCGATTTTTCCTTTATGAATTAGTAGCTTATTTCATCACTCTGCAAGTAATTTGAAATCCCGTGTTTACTTGCATAATTTTACTAATTGCATTTTGTTAATTTGCATTTCACTAATTGCATTTTACTAATTTACTCTTTTGGAAGGCATGTTACTTTCCTCACTTATATTATTTCTTTTTTTTTTTTAAAAAAAAGGCCAGTTACTTAAAAAAAAACGATTTATAAGCCTTGGAGGATCGCAACAGAGTAAAACGCTAGACACACCAATAAAATAAATAAAATAACAGCAACAATAAATCAGCCATAATAGATAAAACATAGAGGTCAGTAAAAGCTGAGCTCTAGGCGGAAGGCTGGTGTCTATAAAACTCCTAAAAAACGGGAGGGAGGAAGCTTTACAGTCCTGGGGGAGAAGCAGCCGCAAAGTGAGGAAGGGGCACGAAGGGGCTTTGAACAGTTTTCCTTCTGGATTCCAGGATCGCAGGACAAGCCCAGAGACGGTTTTTAATTTCATATTCTCTGCAGCAGCCCTGGGGTGTAGGATGGGGGAGAGGCTCAGCAGGAGGGGGAAAAAAGCAATTTTATAGACTGCAAAACAGTTGTTATTTTTTTTAATTTATTATTTATTTATCATTCCACGTAGCTATTTCTAAAAACAATGAAGGCGGAATTTATAAACAAACAACACGTAAATAAAAATAACTAATTAAATCTCCTCTTTTGTGGGGGAGAGACGGGGATGCGGGGAATAGCCATTTGTGGGCTCTTCCCATTTGGGTTCCCCTCCCCCAGATCCCTTTCTGTTTTAACAGGAATTCTTAAGGTTGCCTGTTAAAGGGTTGATCTCCAAATGCGATTTTTTTTTCTTCCCTCTCTCTCACGTAGCCCACTCTCCTCCTCTGCCCTATGAAGAAATTGCAAATAACAATTTTGGGTGCTGTTTTTAATTTTGTTTTTAATCGTTCGCTGCTCAGCATCCCGTATTTAAGATGGACGGGGCACCTAAATGGGCTAAATTAGCAAATTTGCTGAAGGGAGTAATTAGGACATTTTATTTGTCAGATAGAAAAAAGTTCCTTGGGATAAAAATCGGTTTAAGTAAAGCTGATTACTAAGTTGGGATAAAAAAAAATTTTTTTAAAGGATCGCAGGGAATCAAACGGTGAGGGTGATATGAATTCTCCCTTCCCAAGTTTAGAATGGTTGCCAATTTCAAACTAATCTTGTGGCATTTAAGTAAAAAATATATAAAAACCAAAATGCTATAACTGTGCCAAATAATAATAAAAATAAGAAGAATTTCTCAACCCACTTACATTGCTTAATTGCTGAGAAAAATACTTTCTATTCCTCAGAAAAAAACACCAAATTTTGCTGATATTCTCTGGAAAGTTGGGGTAGGAGGAGGATGTGAAATTCCTTGTGGCTTTTGTCCTCTGTGTGAGTGACGTCTCTTCATGCCGTTTGGCTTTCTTGAGAGCTAAAGAGAAAACTTCATGGCAATGTCATCTAATCAGGAAAAAGCCAGAGGTAGAAAGATGGAATCCTCTCTCCCAATAAAATAAACTCTGCAGAAAGAAAATGCACTTTAAAAGTCCACCTAAAAAAAACAGAAAATTCTCCAGAAATTCAGCCTCTTCTTTTGCAGGATTTTTATTTTTATATGTCTATGCAATTTTATATATTGTTTTAACATATATAACTGAAGAACAGTGTTTTAAAAAATACATGGCATTTGTAGGGGTCCATTTACATTTCAAATATTGCCATTTGTGTTGCAAATACTCAGCGCTGCCTGAGGAGAGGAGCAGGCAGCATAGATGGGGAGATGGGAGACTGTTGCTGGGCCCGGCAGATAAGGGTGGGGTGGGGTGCGGGGGCTACTTTCAGGGCTGCTGCAGCCATCCTGGCTGTATGGTAGAAGAGAAGGTTGGTCACTCAGGGTTGAAACTGTGGGGTCCTTGGATGCTCTTTGCACTTGGTAGCTTTCTTGCAGTCGTATTCTCACCCCATTAGGCAACTTGAGTTGTGCTGTGAAGGGAGGGGGCTTTGTGGAGAGGAGGAGGAGGACCGTGGGGGTGGGGGGGTCCTTGGTATTCTCTTTGCTTGGTTGTTTTCTTGCAGAAATTTCATTACCCAACTAAGTAACATCTTCAGTGCTAGAAGGGATTGGGGATTATGTGGAGAAGGAGGAGGACGACGATGATGACTACAGAGTCCTTGGTGCTCTATGAGCTGGGTTGTTGCAGACATTTCATGACCCAACTAGGTAACATCATCAGTGCTAAGAGAGAGTGAGGTTGTTTTCCATTTATATTCAGTAGCTTCCCTGGACAGTGTAGGTGGGAATTGGCATTTCCTTGATAAGCCTGGGCCAGAACACTTCCTCCCCAGCATCCAACACCCAGATAAGCAGGGCTTAAGACCAGACAAAGCAGAAAACCACCAGGAAGAAAACAATGCTCCCACCAACACTGGCAGGATAACCACGGGTATAAGTAGAAAGCAAACCTGACAACCTTCTAGGACTGATGATGTTACTTAGTTGGGTCATATGAAAGGGAACATCCAAGCTAAGAGAGCGCCAAGGACCCCACATCCTGGTTGTATCTGGAGGAGTAAATCTGTCCTCTCCCGATTTAGGTCTGGTTCCAGAACCGCCGGGCCAAGTTTCGGAAGCAAGAACGGGCCTCCAATGCCAAAGGGCAGAACGGTGGCAACAACAACGGCAGCAGCTCGGCGGCAGGCAAGAAGCCGGACCCCCGATCCTCCTCCGAAGATGACGAGTCCAAGGAGTCCAACTGCAGCCCAACACCAGACAGCACCGCCTCCCTCCCCACCGCCGGGGGCCTGAACAGTCCTGCCGACAGCCTCAGCCCCAGCCCTGGTACGGGACAGCCAGGCCTGGGCGCTGGGCACGTCACCCCCACCCTCAAGTCTCCCCTGTGGGCGGGCGTGAGCACCAGCAATGGGGGCACCAACACGGCCGAGCTGCTGAAGGCCTGGCAGCCCTCGGAAGCCGCCATGCCTGGACCTTTCTCGGGTGTGCTGTCCTCCTTCCACAGGAAACCATCTCCACTCAAGGCCAACCTCTTCTAACAGAAGCACAACCACATGCTGCTGACCCACAACTGTCCCCTCCCTCCCATCACTGCCGGAGGTCCTGTCCTGCTCACCCCCAAGGCTGCAGAGTCACCTGGGGAATCTCAGCTTGAACTTAAAGAGCAGCAGCATCTCTGGACATCCTGGCCAAGCCAGCCCTGAAGTGGCTCCAAACAGTTCTGAACAATGATGACCAGCATCCCCTCTGGCTTTTTTTTTTTAGACCTCTTGTCATCTCCTGCCCTGGGGAGGAACCAAGAATGGACACCCCCCCCCCCAGTCTCCAAGAAGGAGATCCAGGGCTTCAATGTGCATCTTGGGTGGTTGAACTGTCCCATCTTCTTCACGAAAGTCAACTTAGGAGTTGGTGGACTAACCGAGCTTCTCTGTTCCTCCATGAAGCTTCTCAGGATGTTTCAATTGGTGCATGAGGAAGAATAACCTAAGGCCCACCGAATTGGCTGGACTACACCTCCTCTCATCCCCTGCCCAAATGTCCACTACGTTGTGGATGAGAGAAGGTGAAGTCCAGCACATCCGCTTGGTTGAAGAGTGCCTGTCTACCTACAGCTGAGTTGGAGTAGCAACGTCAGCCAAGAAGGAGAAGCCTGCTGAGCTTGGTGGCACCCATGCACTTCACAAAACTTGACCGGGAGGTCTTCAGGGAGACTGACAGCTGGTGGGATAAGAACTTTGAGGGTGGTCAGGTGACAAGAGACAACTGCTGAGTTCCCACAGGCTTCCCGTGGGCTTCAGGAGGCTGGCTGAGTGGATCACTTCTGCAAGTAGGAGAGACTCTACATCTCCCCCAAGAAGGAGGGAAGACTGTGCCTCCTTCCCCCCCACACGTACCCCTCCTCTTTCTTTTCCTCCTGACAGACTGGGCTTCTCTCTAGCAGTGGGGTGAAGGTCCTCGTTCCCCATCTTGAATCTCCAACAGAGATGGGGAAAAGAGCGTGAGGCAAAGCTATTATTGTCCTTTATTTATGTTCCCACCTTCCTGGTCTCGCCAGGCCCAGTTCAGAAGCTTCCAAAGAGCTGGGTGGTGATACAGAATACAGAATGTCAGAGTTGAAAGGACTTGGAGGTCTTCTAGTCCAACCTCCTGCTTGAGCAGGATACCTTACCCTATGCCGGACAAATGGCTGTCCAGGTTCTTCTTGAAGCAAGGGCTTGCTGGATAGAACTTGGCTATTTTTTTCCCAGTGGAGAAGATTACTTGTCAGAGGGGGAAGCTCGGAAGCTCCTTGGAGAAGAGGAGAAGGGACCTCTGGATGAGGGCAACATGTCATTCCTTCTTGCTCCTCCCTTTGACTTGGGATTGATCCATCTTAAGGACCTCACCGCCATCAAAGTGGGCACCAGCCAGAGCACAGAACCAACTCAAAGAAGTTGTCCAGGATGCGAAGAGTTGGAGAGACCTTGGCTCATGGAATCACCAAGAGTTGGAAACGACTGAATGAATATCCTCCTCCTCCTCCTCCTCCTCCTCCTCCTCCTCGTCATCATCATGAATCTCACCATAAGAGAAGAAAGAAGTTCTTCTTGAGGTTGGCAATCCATAATGCAAATATGACTGAGATCTGAATGGGGTCTTGCTATTTTGGGGGGGTGGGTGTTGCTATCTGCACAGAGGTCTTGTTGGATCATTTTCTTCCTCAACACGAATGGATTTCTGCCCCATTCACAGATTGGACTGGGAATGACCACAGTGTGGTAATCCAGCTGGGCTGCTTTGCTTCAGAGTGGGGCCTTGGGGTATCACCCCCCCCAAATCCTCCCTTCAGGACAGTAATGAAGATGAAGCAGTAAAGCAGGACCAGGGACGTGGAGAGCTTCTTCTGGAAATGGCTGATTTATGGCGGCCTGGAGCTGAAACCTTTGCTGGATTTCAGGAAGGAAACCAAGTTCCATGAGAACAATGGTGCACTGAGTGCCCACCATAAGTCCTGCATCCCCCAAACTTGTGTCCAGAAAACTGTGCCATCACTCTTTGAAAATGTCCAAACTTTCCAGTTATGTGAAAGTTGCTTTCCCAATTCAGAAGCTTGACATGGAAAGGAAGCTCTTGGAGAACCTCAACGGGTCCTGTTCTTTCCACTGCTGATGGGTTTTGAAGATTCAGTTGCGTTGGAATCTCTACAGGTTGACCTGAAGGACGTGTGCAGAATGGAGAACCTAGAGGAAAAAATAGGTCCATGACAGGAGATCCAGAGGGTTCATCTACAAGGTTCAGCAAGACACAATACACCAAACCCAGGAGACATCTAACCGCTGAGCCACTTGGTATTGGGTCATCTCTTTGAGGATGTTCGATGAACACACCACTCTCCTCCACTGGTCTGAGCCTCTTTTGACGCCATCATTTGGCCAAGAATAATGCCAGCTCCCAGAAGGAACCAGTCTGTTGTTCTGGAAGGCCAGAACTCAGCTCTTGAAGAGAACCTGGCCAACGGTGTCCTTCCACCTCCTTTTGAAGACCAAGGAAGACCAAGAAAACTTTAGTATGGACTCTCTCCTTTTTGGCCCTTCAGCAACAACAATACCCTCATCTAAAAACTCTAGAAATGGCAGAGAGGTGAAGATGAACACAAATCTTCTGCAAAGATGCTACTGCTGTGGTCCCGGATGGACATCTATCCTCTCCAAAGAGTGGGCTCTACTGCCTATTGCTGCCAACCTGGTGCCATGGTGGGAGATGCAGACACCATAGTCACATCTCTTAAGATGGACAACTTCAGCAGGTACCCTTAGATACCTTCTGCTCTCTGGTGGTCTTGTTGATGCTTCAGCACCTGGGTGTAGAGAGGGTGGGGAGGGCTCTTGAAAGCCCCCTCTAGTTTTGGAAGACCTACATGGGAAGGGGAAGCACTTGCTTCAGGACAGGACTTCCAAGTCATCCCCTCTCTGTTTGCACTTCTTACGCGGACAGGAGTTCTACTGAAAGTGTTGCTGAAACAGGCCCATCTCTGCCTTGGTCCACCCAAGGTCAGAGGGCTTTGGGGCTGCCTGGCAGGAGGGAGGTTCCAAAGGGGCAGTGGTCTTCTTGCCACCTCCTGCCAAGAACGTGAAGGGCACAGGGGTCAAAGCCTCGGACTCCTAGAGCAGCTGAGGAGAGGGGATCTGCTCAGAAGCTTCAGTCTTCTGCCAAGAGAGATGGAGAGAGGTCCCCTCTGTGGACAAACATCACACTTGGTTCACGTCACCAGCAGCCCACCAGTTTGATTCTGGCTTGGCCACGGAATAAGACTGACGCCGCGACTGACCAGGTGTGGCTGAGAGACAAAGGGAGCAGGTTCTCTTAATGCCACACATCTAAGTGAGTTGGTTAAAGGTCCCCTCTGCCCATGAAGCTTGGCGGTGTTAATCTAGGTGGCCTGGCGTGTCTGTGTGCATGCAGTTTCGTGCGTGTGGGTGCCGAACACATTGTGTAAACCAGGAGAAGAGAATATTTGTAGCTCGGGTTTGAACTGTTGGGGTCCTTGGTGCTCTCTGAGCTGGGTTGTTTTCTTACAGACCTTTCATGACCCAACTAGGGAACATCAGCAGTGCTAGAAGCAAATGGAGTTTATGTAGAGGAGAAGGAGGAAGACTATGGATTCCTTACTGCTCTCTGAGCTGGGTTGTTTTCTTGAAGATACTTCATAACCCAACTAGGGAACATCATCACTGCTAGAAGGAAGGGGTTTTGTGAGGAGGAGGAGGAGGG
>JANHFM010011007.1:20096-32941 GCA_032468115.1 Grayia smithii | reverse complement strand
AAGTTGTGTGGACTTCAACTCTGCTGGCTGGGGAATTCTGGGAGTTGAAGTCCACACATCTTCCAGCAGCCAAGGTTGAGTAACACTGGTCTAGTTGTTTCTTGGAAGATAGGCAAAACAAGGCCCCTGGCTCCATCTAGGTATGTTTTCCAAACTTGTAAAATGTGTGGACTTCAACTCCCAGAATTCCTCAGCCGGCATGTTAAAATATTGATGTTCCAGAAATGCAACAAATTGGACAGGAAAAAAATTAGTTTAGAGGTTTTGTGTTCAATTTACTTTCTCGATTGAGGGTTAGCTGAATCAAGTCAGCAACCCCTCTTTTCTGGTTCCCACAAAATACCTCCCCCCTTCTGCAAGGGCCTCCACAACACTCACAAAATGTGCTCAACAATCCCCTCAAACTGTGACATTCTCCGCTTCTAGCTAGAGAACGAAAAGGACACTTCAGTACGCAAACAAGCCCTTTTATTGTATCATGATGTATTAATCTAAGGCAGGAGTGGGGAACAACGATGGGCCTTTTATGACTTGTGGACTTCAACTCCCAGAAGTCATTGGGAGACTTGGCCTTGGTTGGCTCAGGAATTCTGGGAATTGAAGTTCACAAGTCATAAAAGGCTCATCGTTGTTCCCCACCTCTGTTCTAAGGCATGAAATGTGAACAGGACCGGAAGAACGTTGCAGTCCTAAGATATTAAGCATACAAAGAGTTTCAAAATAGAAATTAAATTAAACATTTAAAAAGCACACATGCACACACAACACAACAGAGTAGAATTAAGTAAGGTTAAACTCACACCAAACATTAGTAATAACTGAAGAGGAAAAAAGATGAAAGGCAGCACAAAATCATTGACTTCTCCCCCAAGTGGCAAAAGAACCAAATAAAGGAACAACAAACACGGAATATCCTTCATTTCTGTCTCGGAGAACTTCTCTTGGTTGAGGTGGGAGCAGTCCTGGAAGCATAACTCAGAGTCCTCCTCCGTTCCTGGGGAGGACTACAACTCCCAGCTTCCCCAAATCCCATGTCCGAGAGCTGGAAATTATGGAGGTTCTCAGCAGAATCTCCACGAAGGGACCTCAAGAGTCTTCTCCTGTCATCCAACCATGGTTATGCCCAGTGCTTCTCAACTTTGAAGAGGGGTGGACTTCAACTCCCAGAATTCCCCAGTCAGCTATGGGCAGGAAGGAGGGAGGGAGGGAGGAAAGAGGAAGGAAGAAGAGAAGAAAGAGCGAGGGAGGGAGGGAGAGAAGGAAAAAAGAAATGAGGGAGTGAGTGAGACAGGGAGAGGAGGGAGGAAAGGAAGGAAGAGAAGAGGGAGGGAGAGAAGGAAGAAAGAAGTGAGGGAGTGAGACAGGGAGGGAAGAAAAGAGAGAAAGGAGAAGGGAGGGAGGGAAAGAAGGGAGGGAGAACGGTGGAAGAGACATGAGAGATGGAAGGAGAAGGAAGAAGGGAAGGAAAGAGGGAGGAACAAAAGGGAAGGAAAAATGTGAGTGAGTGAGTGAGTGAATAAGGGAGAGAGGAAGGCGAGGGAAGGAAGAAGGGAAGGAGGGAGGGAGCTGTGCTGACTGGGGAATTCTGGTCCCCCCATCTTCAAGCCACCAAGGTTGAGAAACCTTGGTTGTGCCAATCAAACTGCCACAAGGACAATTTCAACACTTGTCAACAAGGTTTAGGAGATGCAGGAAGAGCCACTAACTGGGATCTGAGCTGTGTTGAAACCCCTCAACAAGCCCCCACTGGGTTAGATTTAACTTGAAATTTCTTGCAACGGGGGGAGGGGGGGGGAGCCCCTGTCTCTCCGCCTCCCTGACATCTTCCTAGTGTAAAATAAGGCACGGAGCAAGGGGAAAATCCCCCCCCCCCAGAGAGAAAGGAGAGGAGAACCAAGGCAATGGCCTGGGTTCCAGCCGTTTGCTGCCTTGGCCCAGTTCGAAACAGGCTTTGCAGGCACCATGGTTTGCAGCGGTAAGGAGACCAGCCCCTCGCTCCCAATCACTCCTGAGTCAAGATGAACAAAGGCTGGCCTGATGAGAGCCCTGGTTGAAAGGACTTGAAGGAACGAGATGGTCAGGAGAACCTCAACACTGGTGGATCTCCAGCAAAACATGATAGACTCTACTGTCCCCTCCAGCATGGAACATCCCAACTAGGTCCACCTAGTCAAGAGTCAATCCTTGGCCAAGATCCAGGCTCTACAGCTTGGACAACACGGTCCTCTTGGTCAGCGAATGGTCCATCCCCCACTTCTTTATGTTGGGTGCTCTGGAGAACTGACAGCTTCTCACAGACAGGGAGGAAGAACTCATGGAGAAGGTGGTCCAGGGCTTCAGTAGCTTGATCTCTCCGGTTGTCCAAGAGCATTCTACCAGAATTGGGACTGCCACTCAAGAGGGGCACTTCTTTCCTGGAGGCTACCTGAGTTTAATTTGGAGATTGTCGTCCACGGGACGGTTAAAACCCTCGGGTGAGGAGAAGGTGTATGTTGGTTTAAGGCAGGAGAGTCTGACCTTGGCCGCTTGAAGACTTATGGACAACCAGACTGGGGAATTCTGGGAGTTGAAATACACAAGTCTTCATGTGGCCAAAATTGGACTCCCCTGGTTTAAGGCTTAAAATGCTCCCAAAGCAAGATACCAAAAATGGATTTCTGGCTGGACCTTGGAAAGCTTCGTAAAAGTTTCCAGGAAATTGTGAAATGATGGGACAAGGGAAGACCCACACGGTAAGTGGGTCACAGAAGAAAAGCTGGCCATCATCAGCATCACGAGGTCACGGGTGGGATGTGACAATTCACCTCCCTTGAGTCCTGTCTTGGGGAGGGGGGCAAAGGGACTCTGGAACATCCTTCTGGCTCCCTGTCCAAATTCCCTCCCCGCTCTGTCAAATTGTTAAGGAATTAACACCGGCTGCCTCTGACCTCTGAAGAGGGGAGCGGAGTTGGCTGGTGGCCCCAAAAGGTATGTCCACTGGCATCTAAGGCCTGAAGGCCATCAGCAGTTCTGGGGGTTGGGGTTCTTCTCCTGGGAATCCCCCCTCCCAGGCCAGGTGTGAGTCAGGGGTCCCGGAGGCTGGATGGGGAATGTGATTCTCTGCGAGGAAGAGGAGGGAAACATGGGGGTCCTTCTGCATGGCAATAAATAAGAATAACTTAACCCAGGGCAGCCCCAACCCACATACAGGTCGAGGCCATGTCGCCTTCCAGATGCTCAGACCTCCCACCCCCCAGGTTCTTCAGGAGCAATGATGTTCTGGCCTCCTCTGGAAACCGGGGCTACAGGCCACAGGTGGGCTTCAATCCTCCCCTCCAGGGGGGGGATGGCAGGAAAAGAAGGCAGGCGGACCCTCGGTTGGCAGCTGTAAGGTGGGGAGGGGTGAAATCTGAAGGGGAAGGCACATCTGGCATGTGGGCCAAAGTCGCCCCCAGAAGTCCAGGCTATTTCTTGAGCTTCTCCAGGAGAAGCTGCTTGTGGCTGACATCCATCACTCCCGCCTCTTCCAGGTCTTCTTCGGTGATGTCACTGCAAGGTGGGGGAAGACAGGAGGAAGAGGAGGAGGAAGGATATATTAGAGAATTAACAGGGAAGGGATTTTGGAGGTCCTCTAGTCCAACCCCCTGCTCAAGCAGGAGACCCTGTACCATTCCAGACAAAGGCTTGTCCAGTCTTTTCTTAACCCCTTCCCCTCAGTGATGGAGCACCCACAACTTCTGGAGGGAAGCCATTCCACTGGTTAATTGTCCTCACTGTCAGGAAATTTCTCCTCAATTCCAGGTCGGCTTTTCTCCTCAGTGTGGCCCAACACAACTGCACAAAAGCCTGGCTATTAGCAACCTGCAGTGACCAGCTCTGGTCAGGCCAGGCCCTTGACCCAAACAGGGTGAGGGCAGATTTCCAGCTGGGCAAAGAGCTAAACCAGGAGTGTCCATCCTTGGCCCCTTTAAGACTTGTGGACTTCAACTCCCAGAATTCCTCAGCCAGCCATGAGTTAGGATTAGTGTTGCTGGGGAATTCTGGGAATTGAAGTCCGGAAGTCTTAAAGTGAATAAGGTTGGAGACCTCTGGCCTAAATCTTCCCTAGAGGCTGATCTGGGGGCCCAAGATCCTGTAGCAAATTATCAAAAAGGTTGGGGAGCAAATTCCCAGATTTGCTACCTGGCAGAGGATTCAAGCACACCTGCCCTGCCATTGCTCAGGAACAACCGCCCCCTGGTGGCCAAACAGGGCAGTGGCCCGGCTGGTCCTTCAGCTGCAAGGAGATGGCCACCCAGCAGAGGCCAATTAAGTGTGCAAATTAGCATTCTTTGGCTAAAGGCTTGTTCCTAGGCGTGCAAGATGGGAAGCAAAGGTGAGGACTTCAAGGTAAGACTTGGTGCTCCTCAGAGGAATTACTTCATGACACTCGATCTGTGGAATAGGCCCAAAGTAGGGATGTCTGCAGATGTTGTTCCAAGATGGAAACTTCTCGACATTTTGGACCTCGAGGCTGGCACAACCCCTGGCACACATGGCGTTCCTTGGCTTTTGCACCACCACAGCAGCTGCTGTTCTACTTGCTGCCTCTCTCTGGTCCTGCAGCTTGGTTTATTTATTTATTTGAACCTGGTCTTTTATTATTTTTTTAAGTAACTCAAGGCAGCAAACACATTCAACTTTCCTTCTCTTATTTTCCCCAGGACAACAACCCTGTGAGGTGGGCTAGGCTGAGAGAGAGAGGGACTGGGCCTAAGTCATCCAGCTGGCCTTCACAGCTAAGGCAGGACTAGAACTTTCCACCTCCTTGTGATTGGCCCAAAGTCATCCAGTTGGCTTTCATGCCTAAAGCGGGATTAGAACTCACTGTCTGGCCCAAAGTCACCCTGTTGGCATTCATGCCTAAGGCGAGGACTAGATCTGGTCTGCTGGTGATTGGCCCTGTCACCCAGCCAACTTTGGTGCCTAAGGCAGGACTAGAACTCACTGTCACCTGGTGATTGGCTCAAAATCACCCAGTCGGCTTTCATGCCTCAGGTGAGATTAGAACTCACCGTCCCCTGCCGATTGGTGCAAAGTCACTCAGCTGCTTTCATCTTAAGGTGGGACTAGAACTCACCATCTCCTGCTTTCTAGCCAGGCACCTTAACCACTAGACCAAACTGCCCACCACAGACTCACCTGAGGAATTCCAGGTCGTCCCACCCATTGTGGATGAGCCCTTCCTCGTATCGCTCCATGCCGATGGCCCTCAGCCATTCCCCCACGCTGGACTCGCTGCGCCTGGCGCTGCCACTCTGGCCCTCCTGGGTCAGGGTCTGCGAAGGAGAAGCAGGAGGAAGTCAGAGAACAGGCCGGGCCACCCAACAACCCCAACCTTCTCTGCAAATGCCGAACCTAGGGGTGGTTTGTAGCATCTCCCTCCCCAATGTGACCCCCATCTCTGCAGAAAGCATCTGGATTCTGGGTTGGACTACAAAGCCCATCCATAGAGGGTAAGACAGAAGACTTTGATGGAGGCAGATGAGATCCGTTACCAAGGCAACTTAAGTCCAAACCCAGAAGAAAATACAGGTAGTCCTCAACTTACGACGAGCAATTATCTACCCTCCTGGCACAGGGACTTACCTCTTCTGCTTCTTCGATGCTCTCCCGGATGGAGCGGGCAGGGAAGCCCCCGGAGCGGCTGTAGTCAGGCGGCAGGCAGCGGTGGGCCAGATCCACCCTGACTTTGGTCAGGGGGTGGGAGGGGGGCCGGCCCATTTGCTCCCTCCCCAGGCCGCCCCCGCTGGAGTACTCCACCTCGCTGAGGGTCTTGGCCATCTGAAGCACGGAGCAGGAACGGTCGTCCAGGATGCCTGGGCCAACCTGGGGTCCGGTGGGGGTGTCCAGCAGGTACCCCGCCCCCAGGGACGAGGCTGGCCTGGGATGCAGCTTGGGGGGCTTGGTCTTGAGGGGCTCGCTGAAGACCACGGTGGCGCGGGGCTTGCCGGCCGCATGATCCTCTCCTCTGACGCTCACCGGGGTGTAAAGAGCCCCTTCCGCCATCTCCAAGGCCACCGATTTGGGTAAGGGAGGGGGCGGGAAGTCTGGGGGCGGCAGGTTGAGGACCCCCGGCTCTTCTTCTTCGGCGTTCTCCTCGGCCCGTTGGGAGGGTGGCTGTGGGGACCGCCAGGACTCCAGCTGGATGGGCACCGTGATCTGGACCTTGTTCCGGGGGGCGGGGGGCTTGGCCGAGGTGGCCGGTGACAACTCTGGGAGGAGGAGCTGGTGGGGGATCCCCTCCAGCACATAATAGGCGGGGTTGTTGAAGCTGTTCTTCAGCAGGGGGCCCTCGGGGTCCATAGCCACCTCCTGCTTCGACCTATACAAGAGGAGAGGGGACCACTTAGCCCCGGCTGCAAAAGCTGGGGTGCACCACCAGACTCTTCCGAGATGAGGCATGCTCCCCATATGTCACTGGCGGGACCCCAAAAGGAGAGAGACGTGGCACCTTACCTGGGCACCCTGGCCTAGGAAGGACATGGCAAGCAGGGGAACCATGAAGGAACCTGATTCTCCACCATCCAGGTCATGGTTGTCCCAAAGGTGCTTTCTCAAAAGGCAACTGGACTTTGTTTTTCCTTGAAGATGTTTCGTTTTTCATCCAAGAAGCTTTTTCAGTTCTGACTGAATGGTGGAGAATGGACGGTCTCATTATATTCCATGCAGTCATCTGGTCATTGGTGCTCTCTCTGAGAGTCGTTGAGGCCACTTGGAAGTTTATCTATGCAGAAACCTGGGCATTTATCTGAGCAGAGATAAACCTCCAAGGGGCCTCAATGACTTTCGTAACGACCAGATGATTCAAGGAATAGAAATCCTTCCATCTTCCACCGTTCAGTCAGAACTGAATGAAGCTTCTTGGACGAGAAGTGAAACGTCTTCAAGGAAAAACAAAGTCCAGTTGCCTTTTGAAAGAAAGCACCTTTGGGACATGAAGGAACCTGGAAGGTAAAACCTACGAGGAATGGAAGCTTTGAACATAGATTTGTGGGGCCGGAAGGGACCTCAGAGGTCTTCTAGTCCAACCCCCTGCTCAAGGCAGGAGACCTTATACTGAACTTTAAGACTTGTGGACTTTAACATGGCTGGCTGGGGAATTCTGGGAGTTGAAGTCCACAAGGCTATAAGCCAGAGGTCTTCAAACTTGGCAGCTTTAAGACTTGTGGACTTGAACTCCCAGAATTCTTCAGCCAGCTGTGCTTCTTCCTCCAGCTCTGCTGGCTGGAGAACTCTGGGAGTTGAAGTCCACAAGTTTTAAGGTGGCCAAGGTTGGAGACCCCTGCCCTAGCCCAGAGATTCTCAATCTTGGCAGGTGGCTGAGGAATTCTGGGAGTTGAAGTCCAACAAGTCTTAAGAGGAGCCAAGGTCAGACACCCCTGCCTTAAACAGAGTGCGGGACACTATAAGTGAAATGGGTGGCATATGAATTTAATGAAACATATAAAATAAGATCAAGATTGTGGCTGCTGATGGAGCCATTTCTGCAGGAACATCAGGAACGAAGAGACGGGATGTTCACCTGGAATGGGTCAGCACTAAGATCAGAAGCTCGAAGGTGGATGTGAAGAATGGCCAGGAGACTAGAAATCCAAGAAAGGAATCATGAGAGCCCTAAACCCTCCGTGGCTAACAGGCCACCTGGTCCTTCTGGCCGTGGCTCACTCACCTGCCCTGGGAGGCCTCCTCCTTGGAGGTACCACGATGTGGAGCAGGCGGGCGGCTGGTTGTCAGGGCACTGGGCTTCTCCTGTTCGTCTAAGAGCTTCCCAACGGGACAGCTGGGACCTTCCCCTAAGGAATGTTTGCGCCCAACGGATCTGGGGAGACAGGAAGGTGGAGAGAAGGTGGAGGAGGTGGGGAGATGCTCCCCTGCCCCACGAATGTCCAGCCTCCAAAGGAAGAACGTGGCAAGGCTGCAGGAGTCCCCCTTCCCCAACCAGGTGCCCTCCAGAAGAAGAGAGCTCTGGTCTAAGGGAAGGTGAGAGGAACGGAGGATCGTGAAGACATTTTTAGACCAGGGGATGGGGGAAAACTGGACTCAAACCATCCGATTTGCTGTTACACAAATGTAGAAGTGAATTGTGGTGAGAGAGACCTCCTTTCCTGACCAGTTTTCCTTAGCAAAACTCTAAAAAAAATATTACCTTTTGAAATAAACTCTGCCCAGGCTCCATTTCCCCCCCAAAAGCCCAGCTTTCTCCCAAATTCCCCCTTTCCCCAACTGGGCCTTACTTGCTGTGCTCCAGGTTGGTCCGTGATGCCGGAAGGGGCAGCTTCCCCTTAGCAGCTCCGGTCTCGTCTTTGTCGACGCTGATCCATTCTGAAGAAGAGGAAAAGGAGGGACAATCTCAGGATGGTGTGTGTGTGTGTGTGTGTGTGTGTGTGTGTGTGTGTGTGTGTGTGAAAGGGTGACATATACACACACCCAGCAAGCACAGCTGGCCCAGGTGGCTCACTGGGGATTTCTGTCTTCACTACCCCATCATGTAAACAAGCAACTATCTCAGGAATCTAGAGGCGTGTGTGTGTCTTGAGAAGCTCTGGATTCAGATCTAATCTACCAACGCAGGCAAACAAGGAACCACCAAGAAAACTCTCACCATAGTGGCAGGGCAAGCCACTTTTATAGAGAGAGGAAAAAACGCACTCTCTTCTAGCACTGACGTTGTTCCCTAGTTGGGTAATAAAATGTATGCAAGAAAACCACCAAGCTCAGAGAGCACCAAGGACCTCACAGTCTTCCTCCTTGTCCCCCTCTTTCTGCTTTTCCTTCTCCTCCTAGTACTCCTCTTCCACCCCACTCCCTTCTAATACTGATGATGTTATCTAGTTTGGTAATGAAACATCTGCAAGAAGCACACCAAGCTCAGAGAGCACCAAGGACCCTTGGATCTCACCAGTCTCCCTACTCCAGATCTGTCTTTCATATTATCCAAATGTTGGCTCTTCAGCCCACCTGCTGCATAAGCCCACCTCCCACCCACCTCCCTCCTCTCCTGCCAACTCACCATACAGCCTCTCACGAGTCCCCATCCGCTCTGCTGGGACCCTCACCCTCATGGACCCCCGAATGTTGCCGGTCTCCTCCCCCCGGTGGGAGAGGTAGGTGAGGAACTGCTGTGCCGTGCTCCCGATCATGGATTTGAGGGCGATGACGCACTCTCCTAGGGAGGGAAGCAACAGAGCCGGTGGGCTGGGAGGCAGAAGGAGATGGGATGTTGGGTTGGGATGACTCTGGGTCAACGAGTTGGGTTGGGATGACTCTGGGTCTTGATGCTTGAAACACAGCTTGAGCGAAGGCTTGAGGAATGGATCTAGAGGACTCACCCTCTCCAAGCTCACCATTTCAGAACTGTGGAGAAGTTGAGCCTCTCAAGTCTGTTGCCTTCCTTAGGAATCCCTTATTCTGCCACTGATTGAAGGCATCTCCGTTGACCCAATGAACACTGAGTCCCACTTAGCTCATCAAGATGAACAGGCCGATCAGCCTGCTCTTGTCTTCCCACCTGTAGTTCTATGACAATCTACAGTGGGGTCCACAAGTACCAGGCCGTGGATCAGTACTGGGCCATGGCCTGTTAAGAACTGGGCTACACAATGTTGGGCAAGCAAGTCAAGTTTTAACTGCATCTACGCAGGATCTAAGTTGCACGTGAAACCATCCCAATCCCAGTCTATGGGAAAATTGTCTTCCACAAAAATGGTCCCTGGTGCCAGAGGGGTTAGGGGCCACTGATCTACAGAGAAGATCTTGTCTCCATGACTTGGAGAAGGTCCATGACCTTGGTGAAACTATGCAGTGATGGCTTCAACAAGGAAAACAGGGTTCAAGGCAGGGTTTCCCAACCTTGGCAGCTGTAAGATGAGTGGACATCAACTCCCAGAATTTGTTCCCTTGCAAAGTGGGGAGCGGAGAGGCCAGGGGGTTTATACAACAAGGATAAGGTCTTGGAGACCCACTAGACTGTTTCAGCTCCTCACCATAGGACTCGTAGCCATCCAGAGACTTGACGGTCAACAGGATGTGCTGGTCTTGCAAGTATTCGATGTCAGAGAGGATCGGTTTGAGCTGTGGACAGAGAAGTCAGAGATGGTGGCCACCTTAGCTAGCGGTGCTCCTGAGGACCAGTTTTGGAGCATCTCCTAATGCAGGGAAGCTCCAATGTGCTTCTCTTCCGGAACATTCTTTCCTGCCCTCTTCCCATTCTTGCCTCCAAGCTTCCCTCCTCTACCATTCAAAGACCCTTGCAGCGAAGTTGACCTTCTGGTTGATGGGAAGAGAGCACTCACTGTGGGCAGTTGCCTGGAGGACCACTGGACCTTCAAGAAATTGATGTTGTCACTGCTCTGGGAATCATTCTCAAAGCTCTTTTTGAATTCTAGGAGGAAAAAGAGAAGGAAAGTGATAGAGGGCCATGGAGAGGACCTTAAAGGAACTGGGCTGAGATGCTTTCAAAACCGAGAATATGTTTTAGGGCTGGAACACAGAGACAACATTAGGAAGAAACTCATGCTGGCTTCTTCCTAGTTTACTGAGTCCATGTCTGGTGTCGGTGTCTAGATTTGGATTACCTTGAAAGGTTATTAGTAAAGGTCTCTAGATGGGGTCTCTAACTGATAAGTAAAGATTTCGTACTTCCCTCTCTGCAAAGAAACGGGTGATGCTTGGGAGAAATTTGGAGACTTTTCTGCCAAATCACGGGGACCCATGTGACATGGGTTAACAAGTCCAGATGACCACCGAGGAGTGGAAGAGCAGGAACAGTTCCGTTTGATGTCTCATAATGGCCACTCTCCAAAGACAACGTGGCTTCTCCACCTGAGCAACTTTAAGATGTGCGGACTTCATCTCTACAACTTCAACAATTCTGGTTTTAGTTGAATGTTAGTTTCTACAAGCCTTTGTTATTACTGTGATGTATTTGAACCCAATATTTCCCAATGTTTTTGCATGTCCGCAAAACATAATAATATGAGTTCCTTCAAGTTTTCCATATTATCCTTAACTCTGTGGGGTCCTTGGTCCTCGGTGACTGATCAAAAGTTGGGGAGGAAGTTCTGAGTGAAGGACCTCTATAGCTGACCGGAGGAGATACTTCTTGGCATTTGTACATTACGGGCAACCTCACCTTCCAGACAGGTGGAGTAGAATTCAATGAAGAATTTTGTCCGACTAGCTGTCTTCACAATGGCTTCGATGCTCTCAAACTCTATGTAGGCCTGGTCTGAGGATTTGGAGAGTCCTAGAGATGGAGAAGAAGGAACAGCATTACTTTCCCTGAATTTGTCTTAATAAAAATGCAAGTTGGCCCTGTTGAATCAGGCCAAAGTCCACCTTAATTCCAGGTGTGTTTCACTCGATGTTGGAAAGCAACTGTTCCAGTTGTCCTAGACTTCCAGTTGGAAGGAGGGACTCATTAGTTCAGGGGTGGGGGAACTAGGACGGCCCCTTTATGACCTGAGGACTTCAACTCCCAGAATTGGAGTTGAGAACTCCCAGCATGGCTGGCTCAGGAATTCTGGGACTTGAAGTCCACAGGTCATGAAGGGATCGTAGTTTCCCACCCCTGCACACAAGAGGGCAAGGTATGACTCCCTCTTTCCTTTGTGCCTTATCTAGACTTTCGCTGGACCAATCTGCCAATCTGGGAAGATTCCTGTAAAACAGGCAGAGAGCAATAAAGTAGCTAGTTTGAATTCTACCCCTGTGGGTCTGGTTGTTCGGGCCTGATAGCTGGAGACCAAACAAAAGTCTCTGAGTTGTTCACATTATTACAGATGTAGAGTCCTTGGTGCTCTGTGAGCTTGCAGACATTTCATTACCAAATTCCCCCTCCTCCTGCTCGCTCCTCCTCCATCACTGCTAGTCAAAGAGTAGGGTTTGCTAGCACTAGCACTGATAGTGTTAGCTAGTTTGGTGATGAAACATCTTCAAGAAAAACACCAAGCTCAGAGAGCACCAAAGAACCCTGAGCTACAAATATTCTCTTTTACAACAATAGTTATCCTGTTGCTCCCTGTAATTGGTACTCTGGAGGTAACGTGTTTTTAAGACTGATAGCCCACAAGGAACGTCTCCTGCATGGATTTATACGATCCCCTTGGAAAGCAAATCCAGATGAATGGATGTAACCATACTTTGAAAAAGCAATTTCCCCAGGTTGATGATACACGTGTGAAAAAATGCTCCCTATTATCTATTTTAATTTTCCTTTCCATCAGGTTTCTTAGGTGGTCCTGGATTCTACTGTCTGGACAGAAGTGAAAAGCTTTTTCCCTGGATAAACTCCTTATTAGATCTTTTATTCTCATAGACACACATACACGCACACATTCTCTCTCACACACACACACACGCAACCCTCTTCTCTGGAAATACCTTTTTTGGAAACGAACTGGGATGTGACTCCAACTTCAAAGGCTGCGAAGACCGGAGAGTGATCACTGCTCATGATATCATCTGTACAGCCTGACCAAGAAAACAAGAGATGCCTTCAACCATGGTACCCTTCTCCCTGGAGGAGGAGGAGGAGGAGGAGGAGGCGGCTGCAGATGAACCAAGGAACCCCCATGGAACTGGGATGGACAGGAGGCTGGCCAAGGGACTGTCATTCACCCCACAAAACGTGAAGTAATGCATAGTTGTATGGGAGAGAAGATGGGGAGATGCTTGCAGATGAAGGTGTCAATAGTCCAGCTATGATATATTTTGGAATGGAAAATATGGATTGATTATATCCAAAATAAGTATGGGACTAAAAAGTTTCAAATAGCTTATGAATGAATAATGGAATGTGAGATGTTTTGTTACTTAGTTGTACT
>JANHFM010011004.1:0-11881 GCA_032468115.1 Grayia smithii | reverse complement strand
AAAATTTTAAATAAATAAATAAATAAATAAATAAATAAATAAATAAATAAATAAATAAATAAAATTGACCCCAAAATTTATGTTGCTAAGTGAGAGATGTGTTAAGCCTAGTTTTATGATTTTTCTTGCCACATTTATTAAGTGAATTATTGCAGTTGTTAAATTAGAAACACAGTTTCTAAGTTGTTTCTAAGTTTCACAGTTGTTAAGTGAATCTAGTGACTTTGCTTGTCAGAAAGTCACAAAAGGACCCTGGGACACTGCAACGGTCATAAATGTGAGTCAGTTGTCAAGCATCCAAATGTAAATCATGTGACCATGGGCATGCTGCAACAGTCATAAGTGTGAAAAATGGTCATACGTCACTTTTTTCAGGCACTAAGCTAATTGTTGTAAATTGAGGACTACCTGTATTGGGAGATATGATGAACTTGAGAGTAGACAAGGAGAGCAAGACAGAGGGAACAGAACTTAGCTGGGGACAAATATGGAAGCGGACATAGGAGCTGTTAGATATTGGGACTGTCAATCATTGTTACGAAGGTTCCACCAAGGTCTGGTGTTTGGGCAGGAAAATGCTAACCGCTGATTGGCTGAAATACTCTATATAAGTGAGCCTTGCCAGCGAAGTTTTGCTGGTTACTATTCATTGTAAATAAAGAGTTGTTATTGGAAAGTCACTCTCTGAGTCTTCAATCGTCCGATCTAACACTGGCCACGAAGGTGGGATTGAAGACAGAATAGAAGAGAAGAGTGACTGCAAGCAACCCAGCCCAGTGGTCGGAAGAAGCAGCAATTCAGTGCGCCAAGGCCAGACGGCAAAATGGCGGCGAACACATCTGTGTTCTCCCTGCTGAAGCCTTTCAACCCAGAATGAGAAACCTGGGCATCCTACATGATCAGGTTCGAGTGCTTTTTAGAGGCCAACGACCTCCAGAACCTGTCAGACAACCGAAAAAGGGCTTTATTTCTAAGTCACTGTGGCCATGATGTATTCAATATTGCTGAGTCACTATCGGAGCCTAACCCGGTTAAGTTGGTAGCATGGCAAACACTTCAGGACAATCTGAAGGCACATTTTGCCCTGGCTCCCTCTAAAATCATATGGCGGTACGAATTTAGGCATCATGTACAATAGGACAATTTGCCAGTTTATGGCCGCACTTAGGAAGGCTGCACCACACTGTGACTTTAAGGACTTAGACGATATTTTATTAGACCAGCTAATCTGCGGTGTGAAAGACTGTTGTTTGCATTGTCGACTTTTGGCCAAAATGAACCTGACTCTACAGAGTGCCCTCAATGAGGCTTGGGCCTCTGAAACATCAGCCAAGGCAGCTGAGTCACTTAAGAAATTTGTCGCTGCACCCACGATCATCAAGACGTCACCCAACAAACTCAAAAGTCACCAGGTGGATGAGGATTCGGGGAGCAGTGAGGAAGAGGTCTACCAGACAGACCCGTGGAAAACCAGAGATCGAGCTCAACACCGGACACCATGTGCAAGCTGTGGAGACCGGCATCCCCAAGCATCCTGCCATTTCACGTGTCACCGTTGCGGCAAAAGAGGACACTTGGCAAGAGTTTGTAGGGCCAGCATGCCCAGCAGAAGCCAACTGGTAACAGAGCCTCCCTCAGTGGAACAACCCAGGCCAAAACAGAAAACCTGGAAATGGTAGAAAGCCTGGAAACCACGCCAGAATCAGCGAGATTCTGAGGTCCCGGACACCAATCAAATAATGGTTGCCAAGGCTAATGTAGCCTACAGAAAAAAAACTGAAAGTCACTATTGGCATTGAGAGATCCCCGTGTGAGATGGAGGTCGACACGGGATCCTCAGTGACCATTCTGTCCTGGCACACCCTTCAGCGTGCCATGCCGAATTTGTGGTGGAAACAACTTTCCCACCAAAACCTGAAACTCACTGACTATCAGGGAAATTGAATACCCATGCTGGGCTGTGCCACTCTCGCCGTGGCGTACAATGTGTTCTGAGGACAACTGTCAGTGACCATAGTCGAAGGGGACTTCCGGACCTGCTCGGCCTAGACTGGTTCGATGCCCTGGGCATGGGAATCACCGGCATCAATGCTGTCACCAGCTCCTGCGCCAACAACCTGATCAGAGAATTCCAGGATGTGTTCTGGCCAGAGCTCGGCAAGTATGTCAGCATCCTCATTTCCTTCAGCCTTGACCCCAACATGGCCTAAATCTGCATGAAGCCACGGCGCGTCCCTTTTGCACTTAAGCCAGAAATTGACGCAGAATTGGACAAGCTGATTAGGCAAGGTATTCTTGCCCACGTAGACCACGCAAAGTAGGAAACACCCATTGTGACCCCAGCAAAACGGGATGGGTCAGTGTGTATTTGTGCCGATTATAAGTGTATCCTTAGCAAGGTCCTTCAACAAAGTGCCTACCCAGTACCCATAGTTCAGCACTTACTACACTCATTGGGCTCAGGGAAAATATTTGCAAAGTTAGACCTTGCACAAGCTTATCAGCAGTTACCGGTGGTTAATGCCACCATTGAAGCACAGATCATAGTCACGCACCAGGGTGCCTTCAAGTGTACTAGGTTGCAGTTTGGGGTCAGTATTGCCCCAGGGGTTTTCCAGAGCATTATGGAATGTCTGCTGAATAATATTCCTGGGGTACTACTCTATTTTGACGATGTCCTAATCTCTGTTGAATCGGAGGATGAATCATGCCTTCAATTGAGGGAAGTCCTCACAAAATTTAGGAACACTGGGCTCCGGGTTAAAAAAGATAAATGCCACATTGGAGTCCAGGAAGTGGAGTTCTTGGAGTATCACATTGATGGCCAAGGGATTCACCCAACAAAGAGTAAGGTCAGGGCAATTAGGGATGCTCCCATCCCGAAGAATTGGACTGATTTGAAGACCTTTCTGGGTTTGCTGAACTTCTATAGTATTTTCTTGAAGGACAAGGCTACAGTTGCCGAGCCTCTTCACTGCCTGCTGGTGAAGAATAGCAGTTGAGTTTGGGGGCAGAAAGAGGCCGCTGCATTCGCTCCTGTCAAGCATCTCCTTTCCAAGGATAGTTTTCTTATTCAGTATAACACTATGCTGCCTCTTGTTCTTGTGTGTGATGCTTCACCCTTTGGTGGGGGGCCTGTCCTAAGCCATCAACTGCCCAACAGGTCAGAAGCCCCAACTGCCTTTTATTCCAGACGTTTGTTCCCGGCTGAGCGGAATTACAGCCAGCTGGACAGGGAAGCACTGGCTGCTGTGGCCAGGGTCAAGAGATTCCACAACTACCTTTTTGGGAGGACTTTTGAACTGGTGACGGACCGTAAGCCCCTATTAGGACTCCTGGCTGGGGATCAGCACACCCCTGTCGCTCTTTCCCCCCGTTCCACCCATTGGACTATTTTCTTGCTGGCGTATTCATATAGACTATTGCATCAACCTGGACGGTCCCTGGGACATGCCGATGCTCCTAGCCACTGCCCGCTGCTGGACTTGGTCACTGACCCAGCTCCAGACATTCCCGTCCTCCTCATCGACTGCCTGGACTCTGGACTTGTGACTTCTGCTGAGGTGGCGAGGCGATCGGCTACTGATGGCACTCTCCGGACTGTTTTGGACTGGGTGTGGAGGAGGTGGCCTAAAGGCCCATTCAGTGACAAATTCAAGCCGTTTGAATTATCGGCGCAAGGGGGTTGTCTGTTGTGGGGACAAAGGGTTGTGTTGCCACAGAGTTTGCAGTTTCCTGTACTTAAAGTTCTGCACGATGGCCATCTGGGGATGGTACAAATGAAAGCATTGGCCAGGAGCTATGTTTGGTGGCCAAACATGGATCAAGAGATCCAGGAATGAGTTGCAATGTGCATGCTGTGCCAAGAATCCAGGGTTACCCCCACTAAGGCACCAGCACACGAATGGGAGCAACCTAGCTGACCATGGTCTAGAGTACATGTAGACTTTGCTGGCCCATTTCACGGCCAAACCTTTTTGGTGATCTTTGATGTGTATTCGAAATGGTTAGAGATTGTACTAATGGGGTCAACCATCGCTGAGGCTGTAGTCAAGGTTTTTAGACACTTGTTTGCCACCCATGGATTGCCCAGTGTTCTGGTGTCAGATAATGGGCCACAATTTACCACTACTGTATTTGAGGGGTTCCTGGCTGAATTAGGGATTCGACACACCCTCATAGTGCCATTTCATCCAGCGAGTAATGGTCAAGCTGAAAGGACCATAAGATCAGCGAAAGAGGCCTTAAGTCACTTGGCCCGAGGAGACTTGCAGGATAGAGTGGACAAATTCCTCCTGTGCAGCATATCACACCTAGTGTGGTCACAGGCAGGATTCTGGCCGAACTCCTAATGGGCTAGAAGCTGCAATCGGTTTTAGACCATTTGCATCCTAGCTACTCCCCAACGGATAGCAAACCTCATCCCGAGAAAACTAGAATCTTTATTGAGGGTGACTCAGTTTTCATAAAGAATTTTGCTAACAGTCCCTCATGGCTACCAGGTGACGGGGCCCTGTTTGTACATTGTTCGATTGGATGATGGAAGGTTGTGGTGATGCCACATATGGAACCTCCTTCAAGGCACAAACCATCAAATGGACCCAGATAATACTGACACTCCTTTTAATCATTTCCTAGCTGAACCTTTTCCAGAGGGCCCGGAAACATTAGTTGCAGACCTGGAGATCCAGCGACAGGCTATTAGCGACCCGGTTCTGAATGAGTACAAGTCTGAGCCAAGGGGTGACCAGAGTTTTCCCATAGATTCCCCACAGGAGAACGAGGACACAACCGCTCAGGCTGCCACTGAAGCACCAATGGAAATGCGCAGGTCCACAAGGACGTGCAGATGCCCCACATACCTAAAGGATTACGTTTGCCAGATGAGCAAACCCAACTAAAAGGGGAGGGGTTTTAGATATTGGGACTGCCAATCATTGTTACAAAGGTTCCACCAAGGTCCAGTGTTTGGGGAGGGAAATGCTAACTGCTGATTGGCTGAAATACTCTATATAAGTGAGCCTTGCCAGCAAGGTTTTGCTGGTTGCTATTCATTGTAAATAAAGAGCTGTTGTTGGAAAGTCACTCTCCGAGTCTTCAATCGCCCGATCTAACAGGAGCCAAATAAAAAATAGGTGCTCAAACAAACATATTTTTTAATAGCATAATAACAAATATAGAAGCTACACTATATAGTGTAGAAGTATGTTAATTAATGTAATATTAAGGCAGGATACAACATTTTACACATCAGAAGGACTTGTGTGTAGAAAGACATAATCAAGTTTATTTTCCCTCTTTTCATAGTTACTGAACTATCTTTTTCCTTTCATTCTTCCTGCTTTGTTTTCTTCATTTTTTCCACCAACTCTCAAGGCAGTTCATAATCAAAATTTAAAATGCTATCAAGCACAATAGAACAAAATGAAACAACCATGATAAATAAAATATGATAAAACAACAAGCAGGCAGAAATTAAAGAACTGAGTACTATAAAGAGAAATTCTAATGCCTGATGATTTACCAAATGGCAACACCTTGTCAGGGGCTGATCTCTAAATGACAGATAGGATCAGAGCTGATCAATGCTTGGATGGGAGACAGCAGAAAATCCCAGAACTGTAGGTTAGATTGAGAAGTAAAAACAACTTGAAACAATCTTCTGTATTAATGCTACGAAAGTTATATGGACAGGTCTAGGCACAATCACTGGGGTCACACTTGACTTGAGGGTCTCTTTATCTTTAGGAATTTAATACAATCAGAGAGACTATTTAAATACAATAAGCAGATGCAAAAGAAAACATAGGGCACTTGTAGGGTGCTTAATAGATGTACAAACTTTTACATTTTTAGCAGACATAGCTATTTGTGTAATTTATAAGGGTTGAAATTTTCTCTTTTGCACAATTATTATAGATGCAGGATATATTAGATACTTGCCCTTGTTTGCATCCTATCCTGACCATCTTTTTTTCACTAAGCTGGAAGTTTTATATAACACAGATATATCTCTTTCAATGACTGCATGCCTCTTGGTGACTAAGGAACAATCATGAAACAATAGCATTAATCAATATTTCCCAACTTTGGCAATGCTAAGATGGGTGACTACAACTCCCAGAATTCTCCTGACAGCATGCCAACTGGGGAATTCTGGAAGTTGAAGTCCACCTTTTTTAATGTTGCCAGGGTTGAGAAGCACTGCTCTAAATTATTAGACTTCTGTGTAGCCTTTTATCCAAGTACTGACAGAGCCATCCTACTGAACACAGGCAAAATCAGTTAAGTTCTGCTACCTACTGAACCTTATGATTTACAGAATAGGCCAATCCCATTCTAGTCTATCATGTTACATGAATCCAATTTGAGGGGATTGGTTCATGATTCAATAAAGTGTGAAGATTTATTTTCTACTTAACCTTCTATAAATCTGTCTTATGAACCTTACCAGATACCACAATTTTAGTTGTTATCAGAGAGGTGTCAAATGGTGTTTAATAATCTGTGTATGGGATTCTGAAGCAGATGCGGTTTGATGTTGGTTTTAGAATACAAATGTGTGAGAAAAAAAAGTTTGCTTTAAATATTCTGCTTTAAATAGACCCTCCTTGTTCCAAGGCCATGTGCCACTGAAAAGTCTCTCTGTGAGATAAATGGATGGTAATAAACAAACAAACAAACAACAAGAAAAACAGGCTGAACTCAGAAGAACTGATGTCTCCAAATGTACCTGATGGATTGCCTAGAGCAGGGGTGTCAAACTCGATTTCATTGAGGGCCAGATCAGGGTTGTGCTTGACCTCAGGAGACCATGTGTATGTGACCAGGGTGGGCGTGGCCAGCTCGACGTCACTTGTGTTGAGAGTATCTGTGGCAGCCCAAGCGCTCTGCCAGCAAAACGGAGCTCCCTCACTGTTTCCAGGGTAGCCCCATGGGCCAGTTCTAAGCATCCCACAGGCCAAATCCAGCCCATGGGCCTTGAGTTTGACATCCTGGCCTAGAGGCAGAAAACAGGATTTGGGACTTGGAGAGCCAAGTTGCAATGTCAGAATCTCCTTTTTGTTGCCCAGAGAACTGCCTCTGGCATGACCAAGAAAACCTATGACACAGTTTTCCATCTTTTTGAATTAGAAAATGGGAGGGGGGGGGGAAGACTATAAACAGTCTGGCCACACTTTTAAAAAGCAAATAAATTCCACAAATCCCCATCCTACCTTCTAGCTTTCTGTCCCAAATGTAAAAAACAAAAAACACCCCACTCTTAATCACAAGTGGTTGGTTATCTATGGCCTAGGCTAGACAGGTCTGCTTCTTATCAGTTACTGCATGGCTCTTCTCATATACTGAATGCTTATACATATAAGGAAGTTTTGAAAATAAAAATTCTGATCTATATCAGAAAAGTCTTGGTGTGGAGCAATACTTAGCTTTGGGAAACAAAATACTGTTTCCAGTTCCTTAATTTCAATTCAGTAGAAGCCACCCACCCAATCTTTGGGGTACGGAACATCTGGCAAGTCATGGCCAGAAGCTTTGTAAAAATGCATCCTAATGGACATATTCACAATTCATTTTCTCTCCCATTCTTCCAAAATTGCTCTGACACAGGGACTGTTTGCAATCAGGGAAGGTGGGAGGTGCAGAAGGTCATTGCACCAGTTTGCCTCAGAAAAGTGGCAATGTCGTGATCCCATTCCCAGGCAGCCAGGACCAAAATACCACCCCCAACTATAACACACCTTTTTTTGAGAAGGGAAACCATGACAGACTCTCCTATCCTCAGTAAGACAGTTAACAAGCATAGGAAAGGCTGCTACAGGAATACCAAGCCTCCTGCTCTCATTTCCAATAAAAGTCTAACTTGCCTCTCTAATTCTTGGTTTGTATTGCCCTGAAGACTCTTTGGCTCAGCAGCCTTTAACATAAGAGGGTTTTGTACCATCTGATTCCAAATGATACTAGCTCAGAGCTCAAAGGACTTCTTTCCTCCTCTGGGACCTTGTGGTGGGCCGGAGTGTTTGTTTAGAGATGGTTTAATTGACTGTAAAGAAGCTTTTGTGAAGGAAGTTAAAGTGGTGGTAAAAGCCTTCAGCTCATAAATGCTGAGCAGGGAATAGTTGAAGAAGTCTCCAGAGGCTAATAAAGCAAACCACTCATCTTCCATACCAGGAGGGGGCAGCGAGGAGCAGCAGCTTTGGACTGGAAAGTAAGAGGAGACATTACAGACTATGATCTCTCCAAGTTCAGCCTGAATTAACAGGATGGACTAGACCCACCTATTGAGGCTTGTCTATTGGACACCTCTAAAATTAAATTCCAACCTCTGCACTAACCTATGAACCTTGTGACCTCTTTGTTATATTTCTGGGTATGGACTTTGATTGCACCTGAGTTTAACCCAAAGGTTAGCAATCTTTTGGAAACGAGACTGCACTCTGGACTTCAACCTTTCACGACTAGAAGAGATTCCGATTAATAGCATGGTGATAATGGAGAATATCTCTATACGCATCTCGACCTTCCAGGAAAAAAAAGATACAAAAATAGTAAAGAGATACAATAAATATGTGAGGTTACATATATGCCATAGGGTAGGGGTGTCAAACTCACAGCCTGTAAGCAAGATGCGCTATGCGTTGGCCACGCCCGGTTTAACGAAGGAGAAAAAAATTACGATATGTCACGTGAGGACACCGTGACAATGCAAGTTTGACACGCCTGCCATAGGTTATTTTAACCTTTGGTGGCAATGAATATAAAGGACAGACAAATGGGTCCAGCCTCTGCCAGATCTAACTATTTCTGGAATAAATTTCCACAGGCAGAGGTGCTTATTATAGATTTGCATCAACATGATTTATTTATTTTTCTTAAATAGCTGTTTTCCCTTTGGTTCCCATAGATTACCATGGAGTCTCCAAGCATCTGATTGCATGTGAGAAAGAGGAAAATAATTTCCACTGGTGCATTGCATAACCTGTTCAATTTGCATTCCTTCTGGGCAATGCAGACATGACATCCTTTGGGTGACCTGCTAAGCTTTCTTCTCTGCTACAATAGTGTGTTATAAGCCTGTAATCATTAAGTGACCCAGCCACCTGAAGACAGTGGATGTAGCCTGCAGCAGCAACTGTTTTCTGTCAGAGGAGAAAAGTGTTAGCAAAGAGTGAATACTGATGAAGCCACACAGTGTAGGCAATACATAGTTGTGGATTAAGTCACTATGGCCTTTTGTAATTGACAGATGCAAATGTTGTTAATGAACATAATTTAAGTGCTATCCAAGATTTTTTTCTTATGGCACCTAGTATGCCAATAATCACTGGAACAACCATGGGCAATTTATTCCATAATCTTTCAACCTCAATTTTCAGATCTTGATACTTTATGATCTTCTCTAATTCTTTGTCTTTTATTTTACTACCCCTTGGTAGTGCCACATTAATTATCCATACAATCTCCTTTTCATCCATAGTTAAATCTCATGCGTTATGTGCCAAGACTTTATCAGTTTGTATTCAGAAATCCCACAATATTTTATCCTGGTTAGTTATTGCTGTTAGTTGCACAGTCGGCCAAAGGCTTAGACTGGATATGGAATTATTATTAACTTAGCAAGTACTTTTCAAGAACTTTGGATAGGCAGATGTTGTTGTTCGATGGTGGCAAAAGTATTGTCACAGGATGTAAACTGTTCCAAGTAAAGCTGCCTTTTGCAAATGACTGATGGGGATTCTATCAATACCAACTAGTGGTGATCCAAATGTTTTGGGATTGCACCCAAAGTCCCTATTTATTATTGGAACTATCTTTGTTTGATTTTAGCACATTCATTCTTCTTCTACTATTTGCAGGTCTTTGTAATTTGTGATTTTCTTCAGTTCTTTCTCTTCCCTTTTGCTGCCTCCAGGTATTGCAATGTTCACTCTTCAGACTTTTTGGTCTTATTATTACACCTCTGCCTAAATCAAATTACTTCATCCGTGCTACATATAATTGCCTCCATCATTTCCTGATTGATAAGAAGAGTACTTCCTTGCAAAGAATATGACATCCTGAATATTCATTTTCATACCAATACAATATCTTCTTATCATTGGAGAAAATGTTAAGTTACAGACCATGGTACAGACAGTTCTATTTTCCATATAGTAGAAGAGGAGTGGAGCTGAGAAAGAACATTTACGGTATTATCACTTTTGTTTCCTAGCACCTTTTCTGCCTCATGACAGGACCATTTTCTACCTTTATCTGTAGACCTGTAGTGGATCTTCTGTGCCAAGCAGGGGTTTTCTGTCGACAGTAGTTGAGACAGATTATTTCCTTCTCTCTGGTGCCTGATGGAACTGTTCACTGATAATTGAAAATGATATGTGGGCAGTTAGCTGTAACAAGCAATACTCTATTACATTTGTAGAGGCTAGCAAAGACTTTAAAGTAGAGAAAAATACCAAGCCAAAACAAGATTTTGCTATAAGTAGCTTCTTTAGGAAGCAGATTGTATCATGGCTTCCATTTTTTCCAGAACTCAAGTGGCTAGTTCAAGCATCTCACTCATATATTGTAACATGCACTTTGGTCTATGTTTAATCATATTCACTTCAGTAATTCTACATTCTGAAGTAGGTACTTTTTCCCCTTCTAGAACAATATTTCTCAATATTGGCTGAGGAATTCTGAGAGTTGAAGTCCACACATCTTCAAGTGGCCAACGTTTGCTTATGTTGGTGCTTCCTGAATTCAGGATCTATTACAAAAATCCCACTGGGTCTATGTACTTCTTTTAAACAAAATGACACTAGTTTTGCTAAAAATAGAGGTGAAAACTTCCTAACTCCTCCTTGAGAAATAGTCCTCTCCTGGTTGTGAACAGAGCTGTTTTGTTGTTAAGTTATTTTATAGAAAGAATGAGTTGAAACTGTGAATCTGTACATCTGTACTTAGAAACTAGAACAAAAGCAATCCTGAACAATCCCGTTAACTTCTCCCAACCTCACCAATTAGTTCAACAATTAGAGGATCTTGAAATCAATCTCTTTTCCTTCCTAATGGAACAATAATGAAAATTGTCCTGCAATCTACAACTATTACACTGCAAAAGCATATGGACTTCAAAACTTGACCAGTGCAAATCAATAGACGCAATTTATATAGACTTTTGAAAAGCCTTCGATTCAGCGGTACACGACAAGCTACTTCTAAAACTAAAATCTTATGGCGTTTCCGGATTTCTGCATAAGTGGATAGTTGCATTCCTATCAAACAGGCAGCAAGTAGTCAAAATAGGGAACACCTTATCTAACCCTGCACCTGTTAACAGCGGTGTCCCCCAAGACAGAATCTTAGGACCCACATTCTTTATACTTTATATAAATGATCTTTGTGATCACATTCTAAGCAACTGTGTTCTCTTCGTTGATGATGTAAAACTATTCAACACTACTGACAATGTTGCTACTCTACAAAAAGATCTTGACTATGTGTCAGAATGGTAAAACTATTGGCAACTCCAAATCTCAACCAACAAATCCTCTGTCTTACACATTGGCAAACAAAATTAGAACACAAAATACAAGCTGGATGGATACTACCTGACAGATGACCCTCACTCTGTCAAAGACCTTGGAGTACTCATCTCAAATAATCTAAGTGCCAGACCTCACTGTAACAGCATTGCTAAAAAAGCATTAAGAGTTGTTAACCTAATCTTGCATAGCTACTTCTCCAGTAATATTGAACTACAAACTAGGGCATACAAAACTTTTGCCAGACCAATTCTTGAATACAGCTCATCTGTCTGAAACCCACACTGCATATCGGACATTAATACAATCGAACGAGTCCAGAGATATTTCACAAGAAGAGTCCTCCACTCCTC
>JANHFM010010998.1:199233-214749 GCA_032468115.1 Grayia smithii | reverse complement strand
CCCACCTCGGAAGGATGGAAGGCTGAGTCAACCTTGAGCCGGTGAGATTTGATCTGCTGAACTGCAGCTAGCAGCCAGCGGAAGTAGCCTACAGTACTGCACTCTAACCCCTGCGCCACCTCGGCTCTGGATGTGGCGCAGTGCTATCATGTCACCTCTAGTCCTTCTTTTCATTAAACTATACATACCCAAACCCTTCCGTTCTTTATACGTTTTAGCCTCCAGTCCCCTGATCATCTTTGTTGCTCTTCTCTGTACTCTTTCTAGAGTCTCAACATTTTTTTTATATCGTGGCAACCAAAACTGGACGCAATTCCAAGTGCCATCTTACCAAGGCATTATAAAGTGGTATTAACACTTCATATGATCTTGATTCTATCCCTCTATTAATGTACCCTAGGACTGTGTTGGCTCTTTTGGCAGCTGCAGCATACTGCTGGCTCTTATTTAAATGATTATCCACTAGGACTCCAAGATCTTTCTCATAATTACTACTATTGAACCAGGTAACCCACCTATTCTATACCTGTGCATTTGGTTTTTCTTGCATAAATGTAAATCCTTACTTTTCTCACCATTGAATTTCATTTTGTTAAATAGGGCCCAGTGTTCAAGTTTGTCAAGATCCTAACGTATCTTGGGTTTAATTGAAATTGAAAAAAAATCCCCTGGCAACTATTCCCAACTATGTGACTTGGAGGAGAAGTCAGCTCCTAGGACTGTGTCCATTTCAGCTTATTATACAAACACATCCATTAATGAGAGAGTTGGCTTAGTCTAGTGGTTAAGGCACCAGGCTAGAAAGCAGGAGACCATGAGTTCTAGTGGGGGCTTAGCCGTCAAAGCCAGCTGGGTGACTTTGGGCCAGTCACTCTCTCTCAATCCAACCCACCTCACAAGGTTGGAAAAGTAAGAGGAAGATATGTTGAATATGTTCGCTGCCTTGAGTTATTTGTAAAAATAATAAAGATGGGATATATATTAATAAAATATATATGTGGAAACTGCAATTGCTATATTTGAACAGAAAATTAAAAAGACATTTCTCCCCAAGCTAAACAAAACCAACTGAGGTAGAAAAATCTTATATACCATTCATTCCACAGTAAAAGTTGATCTTTTCCTTGTTCTAGGTATATTATTCATCACACATAGAAGTGAGTTGGATGTTTTTGAACTTCTCTATTTTTCTTCGCAAATAAATATCCTTGCAAGAAATGGAGAAAAGCTAATTTATTTTCTGCTTCATCTTTTTTACTGTCAGAAAGATGTAGCTCAGAAGGTCTTTTAACAATTTCCCTAGGCCAATATATGCAGCAAAGAGGAATAATTCAAACAAAATGTCTGATCCCTACTTGATGCAACACTAATGATGCTAAAGAAATACTTTTAAAATTGATTTAATAGGTAGTAAGGTGCAACAGAGGTTGTCATCTAACTTTTTTCAATAATATTAACCTGCTGATACATTCCCCTTGTGCAATAAGGTTACTCCATGTCCTATACTCTACAGGAGGGCATTCAATACATCAGTGCTCAATTTACTCTCCTTTCTGGACCAATTGTGTTTGTTCTGAGAAATAAGAATGATATAAAAAAAGAAATGGTTTTGGTTGATAACCATCCATAAGTACTACTGTTAAAAAAAACCCATAGCCTTTGCTACAACTACCCAGTAGCATTGCCCCCCATTAGTGTTTCTTGATGTGATCACAATCAACTGTCTGTTACATGTTGATAACTAATTTCAGCTCTTTGACATCCCTTTCTTATTTTCTTTCTTTTTTCTCTGTCTTTCTTTTTTGTTTTTGTTAAAGCAGCTAGACTGGATTATAACCAAATCAAAGCTGGATCTCAGCAATATAGAATATTTGGCCACTTACCAAACAAGCTACAATCAGTTGCAAGAATCTGGTAGAACTTTCTGCGTAGTTATTGTAGAACACCTGGAAGAGATCAAAATTGTTAAGGAAAAAAAAAAAAGACTGCAGGAGGGTGTAAATGTTCTTAACCTTTCCAGATGTGCAAAAAGTAAAATTGGATTCCCGAATGTTGAGTTTTAGATGCAGTAAAAATACTTTTTTACCTTCAGTGAATTTATGACTTTTGTATCAAACTCCAAAGTGCTGGTAATCTCCTAGAACAAGAAATATTTGTTCTCAAAAAATATTGTGTAGAAACATATGTGCTTGCTAGAAGATTTGTGGACTGAGGAAGGAAAAAAGAAACACCGTTAGCTTCACAATGTTAAGCTATTGCTTTGGAAGTGTGATAAGACAGCCAACAAAACAGCACGCAACTGAACAAAAAGTCCAAACTACCTAAAGTAGGAGTGTGATGAAGTGTACTGAAACCAAAACAAATATTTTAGTTTAAGGCGGTGTTTCTCAACCTTAGCAACTTTAAGATATGTGGACTTCAACTCCCAGAATTCCCCAGACAGCTATGCTGGGAAATGCTGTGAGTTGAAGTCCACATATCTTAAAGTTGCTAAGGTTGAGAAAGCCTGATTTAAGGCTTGCTTTTAGAGATGGGGCATTAGTGATACGCTCCTTCTCATTGGGTGGAGATAGCATCCAGGAATGGGTTGACCTTGTCTGCTAGCTTATTGGACTGAGTCTGTCAGAGCTGTTAGGACATGCCTCTGTTGCAAGGGCTCCCCAGCTTTTGGCAAAGACAAAGTGACAGACTCGACATGTCGTGCTCGAAGATGTTTCCCTTATGGACCAAGGACCAGATGGCCTTCAGGGTAGGGCTGGATGCTATCTCCACCCAACAAGAAGGAGCGTATCAGGTAAGACCAATGCACCTTCTCCATAGTGGTGGAGATAGCATCCAGGAATGGGACATACCAAAGCTGGTTGTCCTATGGGTGGGCTGCAGTCTGGACTGAAGTCCCTCCTCCACCTGGACACATTGAAGCACTCGCTGACCAAATGCCATCTCTGCCGAGGTGAAGAGGTCCAATTTATAGTGCTTGATGAAAGGGGAAGGAGAGGATTAAGTTGCTGTACAACAGAGCTCCTCCATAGATGCCTGCATTGCCCACACCGCAGTCGAAGCTGCATTCCAGGTGGAGTGCACAGTCAACCAGGGAGGCCTTGGAAGGGCCTGTCAGTTAACAGGAGCACAAAGCTCCTTTAGTCAGAAATCTGCCAGGTTGGTAGCACAAAGCTCCACTGGCTTTGCCTGCCAATTTTTGGAAGCACGAAAGCTCCTCCACCCAGAAATCTGACAGGTTGGGAGCGCAAAGCTCCACTCGCTTTGTCTGCCATTTTTCAGGAGTGTGAAAGTTCCTCCATCCAGAAATATGACAGGTTGGGAGCGTGAAGCTCAGCTGACTTTGCATTGAGATGAAAGGCTTTGCTGGTCCACCTTTTGGGTTGTCTTGGAGATCTTATGAGCCTCTGTGGCTTTCACTGAGGTTTTAGAGCTGCATTAGGTCTTTCCCCTGTTGAGGTAGCTGCCTTGGGGACTGCTGGCTCATTTGCTCCTGCCCCCCCCCAGCTGCTGTCAAGTGCAGTTCAATCGGCTATCTTTGAGGTCTGTTTTTCCATTCTTTCCTTGCTGACTGACAGATTGGCTCACTTTAGGTAGCTGAGGGCCCAAATTGGTGCAAGGCCAAGGGCAAGTGATCTGGTGCCTTTGGAATTGGTGTTTTGGGTGGAAGCCTTTAGTGCTGGCTGTGAACACTGAAGTTAAATGGGACCACAAAGCTCTACGGAGATCAGCAGATAGAAATGGAGCATGATGGCTCCTGTCAAACAGGAGCATGAAGCTGCAGGAAAATCGCCAGTTTGATTGCAGAGCTATAGCTCCGGTCAAATGGGAGCGCAAAACTCCCCACAGCTTGTCCGCACTGCAGCTCCTGCTCAATTTAAGGTGATCTGAGCAGTTCTGAGTGATAGACATTAATCATAGTGCAAGGCTCCATGCAGTTTGATGGCTCCGACTGTTGGAAATGGAGCGCTACAGCTCCTGATTGTGTGGCCTCTTGGGGTAGCGGCTGCCATAATTATATTTGGAGCATGAAGCTCCTGCTGTGGATGAGTTTGTCTGGGCCTCAACTCAGGAGCGCAGAAACTCCATGTAGCAGGGCTACTTTGGATTAGAAACGGCAGGAGTGCAAAGCTCCTTGACCACCAAAAGAGCGCAAAGCTCCTAGGCCCACCCAGGTTGGCCTCTGAGTCAGACACAGGGTTAGCGGCATAAATATTTTTCCCGCTATCCTGACAGCTGCAAAGATTGGTAACTTCAGCGGCTGGAGCCAAAGCTCAGCTCTGCTGTGTGATGCCAGCGACTCAACCGGGTTTTCGGGAGTCAGAAAGTTGAGAAAAAAACTCACAAAATTGAAGTGTGAAGACACTCACTGAGTAGAAGAAATAAAGGCCAGAGAATTAAATGCATCCAGGAATGTTGTTCAAAGGTTCTCCATCCATGAATAGCCTTGGCGAGGGAATGACCTCCCCCTCCGCGGTAGGCTTGGAGAAATAGTGGATCCGATGGATTGAATAAGCACTCTGTGTCAGTATTCCAGAAAACCCCTCTTTGATGAAAAACTCTGAACCTGAATTCTGGTTCTGCAGAATGAGACTCAAGTCAAGCTGTTTACTTTGTAAGGAAGTGACCTGAATAGGCCATGCTTAAAGGTTACTAAATGTTGGCTGATCGGGAATTAGGCCTTCAGTATCTGAAAGGTCTAAGTCCCTTGTCTCACCCTCCTCTGAAAGCGGAGGCTGGCTCTTATGGGAATGAGTGGGAAACCATAGTTCAGGGAAGGTTGGAAATTCCCTGTGAAATTAGGGGCCCAGGCATTAGCAGAATTAGCAGAGAAACAGAAGCCTCTGAGGATGCATGCCTAGTTTGCTGCATTCCTGCTGATATGCCCTGCCTGATGGCTTCAGCAATAATTGTCTGCATATGCTCTGGAATGACTGATTCTGTCCCTATTTCTGGGCGCAGACAGGCTGGTGTTGGTGGAGGTGGCCTCAGTAACAGCTCTGGCTGTTATAGAGTTGCTCACAAATCCTTGCAGTGTTTTACAAGTCTGACATTGAGCCTCACAGCCCTGCATTGGTGACAGGCAATAAGGAGCATTGTGGAGAAATTGATCCCTAGCGCCCCCTGGTGATAGGCCCTGCAAATGCAGCCTATTGGACTGGCAACACCCATCTGTGAACTCTGATAGTTCCCTGTCAGCCTTGGCACAAAGCTTCTCCAGGGCTTTATCCCTATTATATTACTCATTGCAGCCTTGCCTGGAGCTTTAGACCTGGATGGCTGCCAATTCTGCAGCTCTTGCCCTTTCCACCATTTTGAATTCTCCCCTTTTTGCACCCTTTTCTACCCCCTTGGATAAGGGCTGATAGGGCCTCTGGAGTACAATATTTCCCTTGGATTTTAAGGAGAGCCCCTGGCAAGGGAGACAGTAGCCTTTGTCTGGCTGAATGGGAGCATGAAGCTCCACGCAACTTGACAGCATGGCTGTTTAAATTAAAACACTGCAGCTCATAAAAGCAATCTGTGGCTTTAGTCTGAATGGGAGCACAAAGGTCTGCGTAATGCATCTGTGCGGCTGTTGTAATGGGAGCACTACAGCTCCAGGGAATATGCTGTTAATCAGGGGCTAAGAAGAGTGCAAAGCACTGCACTTGCTGCTTGTTCTGTTTGTGGAGAGCACAGGGTGCCTGTCTCTTTAAATGTCAGGTGCTGCTGCACAGGACTCTTCTCAGAGCATGAAGCTTCCATAATGACCGCCTGACTTGAGTAATGGCGGGAGTGCAAAACTCCACTATTTGGCCTCCCTGCCTGTCAAATTAGGAGTGCAGAGCCCTGCTGTTATTTGGTAAGGGTGGGAGTATGAACCAAATGTCTGGTTTCCCTAGCTGTCAAATTGTCTGGTGGCAAAGGATTGTAACCTTGAAAGGACAATCTTGGGTTTAGCTGTCTGGGAGAGAACCAGGGCCGCTACCCTGAAGACCCAGTCTGGAGACTGGAGCCAAATCCCTTGCCACTGAGGTGACCCCAGTGACTCAATCAGATGTTCGGGAGTCAGCTGGGTTAAACACTCATGAAGATTGAAGATAGTGCTGAAGAAAGGATCCGGGAATTTTCCAGTCAAAGGTTTGGAGAAAGGCCTTGAGACGTCTGTCCTAGCTGAGGGACTGAGTCAAAAGCTGGGGAGCCTTAGCAACCAAGGTGTGTCCTAACAGCTCTGACAGATTCAGTCCAATCAGCTAAGAAGACAAGGTCAACCCATTCCTTGATGCTACCACTATGGAGAACTGCATGTCATTTGCCATACCTGACACTTTCAAAGATGAGTGGTTAAAATCATTTAGAAGGACTCATATAAGCATTAAAGTAATGACATGCCAAAATACTTTCCAAGAAGAATGGCACATGGATGCAAGGGGAATTTGTAAAGCAGTGCCTAATGATGATTGTATTTGTTTCACAGCAACACAGGCCAGTTTTATGGCAAGACACAGAATCCATTAGACACTTACATCTACATGGAAGAACTGTGGGCACATTTGAAAATCATTCCTTGGGCAATCAGATTAATACAATAAACAAAGATATAAATAGAGGTTTGTGTTTTATTTTAAACTTGAGAAAGAATAGCAGCAAGATGGAATCATCTGCAAAGGAAAGATAGGCTGGAAGAAGAAAATATCACATGATTTGAAAAAGGAAAAAGTTCAAATTATGATGTAGTGCAATTATGAACAAAAATATATGCAGAACAATGTCCAGGTATGAAATAATTTGTGCTGTGGTAAACTGCACACGGAAAAGTACCTGGACATATAAATTAAATTCACAATACAATCTCAAATTTTCACTTATTTCATCTATTGGTTTGCTTATAGTTACTGTAATGCACATTTACATGATCCAATTCACGTTTAAAAGTTCAGCTGAAAAAAAGGCACATGACGAAGCAGCTTTGCTACTGCATTGTTTTATTTACATGAGCAAACTAAGAAGAGGAAACCATTCTTATATATTTGCAACAAATCAATTCTTTTTTTGAATATTTCAATTAGTTCTATTGGCATTGATCCAGTTATTAGCTGGTTGTGTAAGGAGGCAAGCTAGATAGAACGTGCATGGCATTACAAACACAGAATTTGGTCATGTGAGCTTGGTTCAGTCTCTTGGTATATATTTGAACTTGAAGAAACAGAAACACAGTTCTAAGGTCCTTGAGATTCTCTGAGCTTGGTTGTTTTCTTGCAGATGTTTCTGCACGGATGATATTACCTAGTTAAGAAATGAAATGCCTGTAAGAAAATGACCAAGCCCAGAGAGCATCAATAACTCCCCAGTTCAACCTTGAGCTACAAATATCCTCTTCTATCAGAAACACAATTCCCTCAGCTTTTTAGTAATAACATTCAGATTTTGCATCATGCATAAGCATTTCGTTTATTCTGAATGGTTGTGATTTATTTTGAAATATAACTTCATTCGACATTTGAAAGATTCTAGGATCTGTCTTGTCATCAATCACTTATTGGATGCTACAGGAAGCACTCTGTGAAGGGGAGCACGTTATTTACATTTTCAGGATAGAGAAGGCATCAATGGCTCCAGGCATTCATTTTAAGCAATGTTTAGCCAACTGGGAAAAATACCGTTACAATTTAAAGGTATTTAAGGAAGCAGCATGGGGGGGGGGGGAGAAGGGAGAATGAGCAAGAAACTGTATGGATACAGTAATAAGCGTTTTAGAGATGCAACATTTCCTTAATCTATATTGATAGAATAGTTTGGAATGACAAATCTATGCACCTTTCTTTCTTTCTTTCTTACTTGCCCTTATTATTTTTACAAATAATAGTTGGGTTTAGTGAGAGAGACTGGCCCAAAGTCACCCAGTTGGCTTTCATAGCTAAGAGGGGACCTGAACTCACGGTCTCCTGCTTTCTAGTCTGGTGTCTTAGCCACTGTCCAAAACTGGATAGACATGTATAGACATGATCGATAACAAGAAAAAAAAAACTTAACTAAGTTTCACAGCTGAATTTGGCATTACTTATTCTTTTGACAGCAAGGTAAAAGGCAAATTTTTGCTAATCCAAATTAGCAATAAAAATGCTTACGAGCAAACGTTGTATAAAGGGGCTCACTAAAGCTACCCATTTGCAGAATAGATGGCTTTAATCATTTTACATAATTATTTAAAGAAGAAGATGGTCTGAAAACCTGATGTGTGAGTGAAACCAGTTTGGCAAAAACAGATTGCAAAGCATCTTAAGTATTCATTAGGTTTCCCAAATGCCATAAAAATTTAACACTCCTATCTGAAGGTTGTATGTAGTGTCTCCAGACAGGCAATACAAATTAGTTTGCCCCCTACAATGAAAATACAAGACCTACAATTTAAGTTTGTCTCACTTTGCAGTCTATTGTGATGCGCAACACTTTATATCTTAGGTTCATTTCATTTCAAATTATAGTGGTAGTTTTAATCAAGGTCTTTGTTACAGAGAAGTCCTTTCTCTTTTCTGAAATATTTTTCTTTCCTTCTTTAGTCCTCTTGCTTCATCTCTTTCTATTGTTTCCTCCCTGGGATAAATCTCCAATTTACCTTAAATGATCTAGAATTCAACATATCGTCTGTCTTTTCAAATACAATTAGATACAATTAGATTTAGGGTAATTACAGTTAGAATACTCCTGATATTCTAATTCTAAAAGCTTAGCATTTGAGAAACACAGACTATTTTTCTTATGCTTTTTCATATTAATTAGTATTTACTCCTTCCTTTGACCAGTTTCTTCAACTTTAACATATTCCTCCCCTAATATGTCAATGGAAGAAAACAGAAGAATAGAGAATAAACAAATTGTGGTATCTTTCTGAATAAATATTCACAATATCTTGCTACAAATCTTAAATTTGTTCTTAAGTCTCCATATTGAACAATTTTATCCCACATATATTTCAAGAGGACCGTCTATACTTACTTGCTTACTTACTTACCTTTAAAGTTTGTGTTCTTCCTCTTCATCCATCAATGCCAAATCAATTTATAATAAATGTTTTTAATTGATTTACCTAAAACCATGTATTTACATATGTAGTTACAGACACATACAGTAAACACAAGCTTAACTACTTAAATCCTAAATCCACAAATCTCAATCTTTAAATCTGCTGTTCATGTATTGTGTCAGAGGTGTTTCACTATAAATATTTAGAGGAACCACATTCCTTTCTAGATGCAATCCAAAGGGAACTAATCTCTAGATTAATGTTTTGTTCCTAACCAGCAATGGAGCTTCTCCACTCTGACCAATGCATGCAACTAGGGGCCATTTTTTCTTTTGGGAAGAATAATTGGGAATGTGCAATAGCAATCTGGTCCAGAGCTGCAACCAATCAAACTACCTGACAGATTCTCAAGAAAGATCCCAAGCTTCCTCTGGAATTCAAATCAGGTCCATCAGTCAACTGCTCTGGGTCAATCTAACAGACCCTGTCTCTCTGAGAAAGTGAATGATACCAGTGAGCCAGAAGGCAATTAAAGAATGCAAAGGACTGATGCTAATATCATCCATCAGGGAGCCATTATGGAACAGTGGTTAGAGTGCAGTACTACAGGATCCTTCTGCTGTCTGCCGGCTGACTGCAATTTGGCAGTTCGAATCAGGCTCCAGGTTGACTTAGCCTTCCATCCTTCCAAGGTGGGTAAAATGAGGACCCAGACTGTTGAGGGAAATATGCTGACTCTGTAAACCACTTAGAGAGAGTTGTAAAAGCACTGTGAAGCAATGTATAAGTCTAAGTGCTATTGCTATTGCTATCCAATGCCAGACTGCACTGCAACTGCTCCAAGATCAAAACCAGATCTAGCATACCTTCGGGATGTGCTGGCCCTCTTTAATATTTGGGGCAGATCCACGATTGCCATGGAAGTCATGAATTCTGGAGCCATCTCAGGCTCCATATTACCAAGTGGCAAGTTAAAGTCCACATGGATTCAAGGACACGACGATGACTGCAACAGGAGCCTATCGTATGTACCCTTCATTCAATACCATTGTAACTTTGCATGATCACTAATTGAGTGGATATTAAAGAAGGATCACCTGTATATATTTACCTTATCGCCTTAAATTTGTTATAATTTATGAAGGATGGACATTTGTGGCCTCTCACGGTGTTATAAACAATGGCAGAGAACAGAGAATAATCCACTGACCCTTAAGCTACCCAGGCACATCTTAGCCTAGCTTAGTGTGTTGTGTGAATCCAGCCTTTGGGTTTTCTTGCCTTTGTTTTTACACAAGCTTTGTCATTGTTTCAGACATCGGACATTGCAATGCGCAGCACATCCCAGTAGAAATGCTATGACATGATATATTGTAGTTCAACTCATACATTTAGAAAATGGGAAGAAAGAGAGAGAAAGATGACTTTCCAATTTACCAGTGAAAGAGCATCTTTTTTTCTCAGCAAAGCTTGGGAAAACAACCCTATGAATGTTGTGCTGTTGTTTAGAATTTAGAATAAAACCAAAGAACAGGATGTGGTATTCAGTGTGGCTCTCTCTGACCTTGGAATTATGGCAGAGCCAGTTTTAAAACAAAAAAAATTATCATGGGAGAAAAGTATTCTTTTCTAATCTTAGTGTCACCAAAAATTATAAGAGTACTGCATTGTTTCCCAGAATTGTCCAAAAACAAAAAAACCTCTATGCTTTTACATGAAACAAGTGACTTTATGAATAAATGGGACTGGGCTTAATTTTTATTTTACCTTTTTATCCTTTGTAAACTGTTCAAACCCTTTGTAGAATTAAGTGTCATATACAGTAAATTGCAGTAATAAAATAGATAAAGTAGCCTTCTGAAGTAATATTAGTTTTGGACCTATAAGATGAAATATATTTCAAGATGAAACAATGTTACTTTTACTTAGAATGATTAACTTTGGGTTACAGTGCCATTCCTAAATAATCTAGGCCCAAAATGCCAAATCCAGGTACAACTGCTAGGTACTACTATGTCTTGTGGATCACTGTTGCATAAAGATAGTGAGGAATTCACTAGTACAACAGCATGAATATCTCTCCATACTTGAAGACCTTATATTTTGTTGAATATATTATTTAAAACTCTCACTAGCCAGGAGTGCTTCAAAGTGAGGAGCTGACTTCTAGCCACCTCCTTTAATTAGCACATACCTTGAGTTTAGCTGTGGGTTTGGAGCCAGTACCCGTATTTTTTGGACTATAAGATGCTCCGGACTATAAGATGCACCTACCTTTTTTGATGAGGAAAACAAGAAAAAGAAATCTGTCTCTGCCTCTCAGCAATTTTGCCTCGTTGCAGCAAACAGCCTGCTTTACTTTTCAGCATAGCTTGATTAGCAGAAGAAGAAAAAAAATCTGCTCCCAGCAATTTACCTCCCTTGCAGCAAGCAGCAGAGGCCTGCACAGCAACAGGCAATGGCAATCCCTGTAGCCTGAAACAGCTGAGGGTCGGGAGGCCAATCCAACCGACAATCAACTTGTGCTAATTAGGCTGTGCTGAAGCTGAAATGGCTGTTTCTTCTTGCTGCTTGATGCAAGGAGGTAAACTGCTGGGAGGCGGAGGCCAAAGGGTGGGGGCCAGTGGTGGGTGGGGCTACATTCGGTATATAAGATGCACCCAAATTTTCACCGCCTTTTAGGGGAGGAAATCGTTTCTTATCGGTATCTATTATAGTACAGGCATACAATAACCTTAAGTAAAATGTCAAGGGTTTCCGCCATTCAAATTAAATATGCAAATAGCAGGTTTGTTTTAACTTTCCTATAGTCACCAGTCTCTTTTATCCAAGGCAGCTTTTGTCTCCTGGCATCAAAGTCTTCAACATCCCCAAATATTCCTTTCAAAGATACCCCATAAATCCGGACACAACTAGTCTAAGCTCCTTCCTATTATCCTTTGGACTGACTTTGACTGATTTGAGAATACTTACACATCAGACAGAATAAACTCCATTGGACAGACTTCCTCAAAGTAATAACCTTTGTCTACATATCCAGGATCCCAAGTACATCTAATATTATTCATGTCTTCAGTTTCACAGTTCAGATTTTGGGGTTTATCAGGCTGCCCTATTAAAACAAGTTCAGATTCATATGTTACTTTCTTATATATTTCATCTAAACAATTGCTTTCCAAACAAATCAAGTTGTTCAGCGTGTCCCTCTCCCCCCAATTACCAGCAAAATGTGGATCCATACAAGCATTGGGAACAGGCATTCAATCCAGGGGTGGGTTCTATTTACTTTTACTACCGGTTCTCTTCATGCACGCACTTTGCTCGTCATCGGCGTGCCAAACGCGCGCTCCGCACATGTGCACTAACTACTCTCCTGGCATAGAGCTCGAAACAAGCACTCTGAGCATGCGCAGAGCAGTTTAGCCCAGCTGATGGGCGCTTTTTAGTGGATTGCCGCGCCTCAGCTGGGCTAAACTAAAGGAGAAATAAAGGAGAAACTACGGGCAGGTGGGTGGGCCCAGCTCCCAGCCGCGGAGAACCGGTTCGGTGACGTCACACCGTCACCGCTACTGGCTTGCGCGAACCGGGCCGAACCAGGAACAACCCACCACTGGTATGAACCCGTTTTTTTTATTTTTGGTTGCCAAAAACTAAGTGCAGTGGACCACGGCATATTTTTCATATCAGTTGTATGAAGAGTGGCTTCTCTTGAACCTGGATGTGTAATCGGTGTTTGGGGATGACTTTTTCCTCTTCTGTTCTCTTACTATCTGTGCCCCCGTTCTCTGAGAACAGAGCAACTGTTCAAGCTGTATTTCCTGGACTAGAATCCTTTAAAAATGACACCAACATCATGCTTTGCCTTCTGAGATGCCTTTAATGATTACTGCATTATTACTACATTTATGAATAGCCTCTGTATGGATTAAAAATAGTTAACTGTCCTAGCATATCAACAGGTGTTTGTGAAAAGACAGACTGTAACAAATATACAGAAAGGTACAGGCAGTCCTCGACTGACAACACATTTGGGACTGGAACTTCTGTTGCTAAGTGCTGCAGTCCTTAAGGGAGCTGCATTCAATTCTACAATCATTTTGCTATGGTCATTAAGTGAATCACATGGTTGTTAAGTGAATCCAGCTTCTCCCATTGACTTTCTTGTTGGAAACCGGCCTGAAATGGCAATCGAATGATCCCGCAATCATCGTCTGTACCTGCTGGTTGCCAAGCAGCTGAATTGTGATCATGTGACTGCAGGGTGACTGCAGAGTTCTTGTGTTGATTGGTTGCATGTTTTCAGTGCTGTCATAATTTTGAACAGTTGTTAAATGTAACAGTCGTAAATCGGGGACTACCTGTATTTGGAAAGAATGTACTCTATGAAGCAAACAAAAGAAATTTACATTTGGCATAGCTAGAGTGGTTGGGAGTCAGACTGCATGCAGATTTAATAAATTGATTGGTAGTCCTTAATCGATAAATTTGGTGTAGTAGTTAAGGCACCAAGCTAGAAAGTGTGAGACTGTGAGTTCTAGTCCCACCTTAGGCATGAAAGCTGACTGGGTGACTTTGGGCCAATCACCAGGAGACTGTGAATTCTAGTCACACCTTAGGCATGAAAGTCAGCTAGGTGACTGTGGATCAGTCCTTCTCTCTTAGCTCAACCCACTTCACAGGGTTGTTGTGGAGAAAATAGGAGGAGGAAGGTGTGTTTAGATATGTTCATCACCTTGATTTTATTTGTAATTATTTATTTGAAAAACAAAGTAAATTAAACAAGTAAAATAAAATGGCTACTTTCTATTACTGTTATAGAAAGAAGGGCTGCTAATGCTATTGCTGATCGCCAAGTGGCATAACATCTCACATTCAGGATTATTTTTGGATGCCCCCCTCAAGGAACAAACCAACAAACCAACACCAGAGATTGATCTGATCTTTTTTTTCCCCTTTCGCTGCAGACCCAGCCATCATAGCTCCCCAAGACACCACCCTCCACATTGGTGCTTCATTCACGGCCAACTGTTCCGTCACGTCCAATTCAGGCCTGAAGGCCGAGGACCTTTATTGGACCCTGAATGGCCGAAAGCTCCCAGCCGAGACCTACAAGGTCCTGGGGGCCACCACCCTCAGCGTCACCCTCACCCAGCTGAATGGATCACGGCAGCAGTCAGGGGATAACCTGGTGTGCCACAGCAAGGAAAGCGGAAGCATCTTGGCTGGGTCGTGTCTCTATGTAGGACGTACGTTGGAGGCTTTACTGGGTGGATTTTGTACCCCTGCCGCCTATTCTCTGGGTCAGACCATATTCAGGTAGTCCTCAATTTATGACCACAATCCCAAAGGTGCTTTAAAAAAAAAAAAAGCACCTTTCGGACAACCATGAGGTACCTGGCTCACTGAGAATCTCCATTTAATAAATGTCATAGATATTTATGACCACAATTGAACTCCAAATTTCCATTATTAAATGAGACAGTTGTTAAAGTGAATTTTGCCTTGTCTTCAGGGGTGGGCTGCTGGGGGTTCGGGAGAACCTCTAGCTAAGATTCTGTGCAGTTCAAAGAACCCCCAAATCCCACTCCTGGCTGGCACCTCCTACCCCGCCTCTCGCCTCCCAGGAGTCTCCACACAGCCCGTTTTGGATACAGGTAAGTGCAGGGTGCACACGGAGGCTCAGGGAGGGCAAAAAACGGGCCTACCGGAAGTTCGTGAAAGCCAGAAACTGGCCCATTTCTGGCCTCCAGAGGGCCTCCGGAGCCTGGGGAGGCCGTTTTTGCCCTCCCGGATGCTCAAGGAAAGTCTCCAGAGCCCAGGGAGGGCAAAAATACCCCCCTCAGAAGCTGACTAGGCCACGCCCACCCAGCAACCGGGCAGAGAACCCCATGCTAAAATTTTTGAAGCCTACCCCTGCTTATCTTAGACCAGAGATGGCAAACCTTTTCCGTGCTCGCATGCTGGCCTGCGTGCCAGAAATGGCATGCGAAACCATCCCATGAGGAAAGCGCAGCCCTTCCGGCCTTCACACACGCAGGAGCACCGATACCCGGAAGAGTGGCCGTCTGTCGTGCATGCGTGGGCCAGTACCCAAACTTCTGGTTATTGGAATGGACACGCGCCTGACGAACAGCTGGCCATTGCATATGCATCCAAGTAAACCTGGAAGTTTGGGTGCCGGCCTGCGCATGCACAACTGAATGCCGCACTTCCGGGTTTCACCACTCCTGCTGTACCCCCTTTCTTCACTTCTCCCACAGAGAAGCTATGGTCTGATTAGACCCCCCAAAACAGCTAGAAAATCAGCTTCCCTTTGAAGCCCCAAAGTTCAGCTCGTATCACCTTTGCTGGCCACGCCCATTTCTCCACTTAACAATTCTTTGCAAGTGAGGTCCTAAAATGGGGCAAAACTCACTTTAACAAATGTGTTACTTAACAACATAAATTTTGGGCATAAAGTTGTGGTTGTAAGTCAAGGACTACATGTATTTATTTATTTATTCAGCAAC
>JANHFM010010998.1:82141-92377 GCA_032468115.1 Grayia smithii | reverse complement strand
TTAACAGATGGATCGTTTGAGATGCAGTCATTGGTATATAGAGAGAACAGAAGTGGAGAGAGCACACAGCCTTGTGGGGCCCCTGTACTAATTGTACAGATATCTGATGTGATTCTGGTTAGCTTCACCTGCTGCTTCCTGTCCTTTATTTTGATAATGAACACATGTCGGCTTCCAGGGAAGCAATGGTGGATGACTGCTGCAATAAGAATTGCTGGAGAACTAATCAACTTCCTAAAAGTTTTCTCCATATGGAGGAGACGACTAGGACCACCAACAAGTTTGCTCCATATAGAGTTTGCCTACACAGAGATCACAAAATAGCAATCTCCGAAAGGTTTGAGAACTCTGGAAGCCAAGTGAAAATTAACTTGCCTAAGTCATGGTTCAGCACTTTCAAAACAGATCTTTGGAAGATTAAAGACTAAATAAAAGGGATAGGTGCACTTGAAATAATATTTTATGAAATGCTTAACATTTTGTAAAAGACTATGTGAAAAATTTGAAATTAACTATAAGAAATATTCCCATGGGAAAGTTTTGCTGATCAGAAGATAAACCTGATAACAGGGGACTTTGAGGATTGATCAAAGAAAACCAGAGAAAACTAAGATTTGGAATTGAAGGGGAAGAGAGACCCATTGATACAATGGAGCAGTACTATTTGTCTGTAGAAGACTGGAAACAATTTGCTCAGAAATTACTTACAAGTTGTCTGATACTATAGGCATGGATTTAACAGAGGATATAGAAGAAGAAACAACCAAAAGAGAAAAGAACACAAAATGGATCAGTAAGTAAATCAAATGTTCCTTTAAACAAATTTAATTCACTAGAACAGGATATTCAAACAGAAATGAAAAATCAACAGCTGACAGAGCTCTCCTTATCTGTCAGGGATGAATTACTAAATAAGAGTCAGGTCCTTCCTCGGCTCTCATTGTGTGTCACCATTGCAACTAATTCTATCAGCCTCAGGGGAATTGAAAATAAGCTTAAAGATGAAAGAGAAAGGAAGGAAGGAAGGAAAGAAGGAAGGAAGGAGAGAGAAAGAAAGAAAGAGAAAGAAAGAAAGAAAGAAAGAAAGAAAGAAAGAAAGAAAGAAAGAAAGAAAGAAAGAAAGAAAGAAAGAAAAAGAAAAGCAATTGGAAGAAGAAGAGGCTCCCTTGGGAAAACTCAACAAAGTTTATGGCAAAACATGCTGTTCATGGTGCAAATTATGATTTTGATATTTGAACAGCTCTCAACCATAAAATACTAATTGGACGTGGTAAAAGTTGATATATATTCAAAAACATGAAACTGGACTTTTTACGCTTACCAAGATTGATGCAACTGATTCACCTAGTCCTCCTATCTTGGGCACATGGACTGTTAAAGTGCAAGCAATTAAAGAAAAAGTAAAAACAATCTGACACATGCTACAATATCCAAATGCTTGTTCTAATCTGTAACACATGATAAGACAAAAGGGATGCTTTTGACACATATCAAAGCTCCTTCAGATGCTGCAGAAGTTTTTTTCTTTTCTCATTCAAATCATTTATTGCAGACATAACAGATCACACTCAGCATTTTTGTGGGGGGATAGTTATAATAGTTATAATAATCAGTTGCTAATTCCAGGAGAACAATAGTAATTTCTCTAGGATAACTTCTTAATTGCCAATACAGCTAGATAGATCTATGTGCTCTTGAATGGTTCCCAAATGTCTTAAACTGTGGATTCTTCTACTTTTGAAACAACCTATCATCCCACTGATGTTATTTAAGATGAGAGCCTATTTAGCTTTGTTTGCTTTTTTGAATCTTTTGTTGAGCCTTTTGTGATGAAAAGATCAAACTTTTATTTGACTATATCAGCTGTGTCAAAAAAACCACTTTAAGTCAGTCCCAGATGCCTTCAAGGCTCCTGCTGCACCACTTCCAGATTTGACAAAACGAGGCTGTTGGAGTTAGTTAAATTTACTAGATGAAAACTCTTCATACCCAGCTGAACCTGGATTCATTGGTGGTTTTTTTTCTCTACCAAGAGATGAACAAGATAATATACTACATAAGTTTGAAAATTTGAGGACAACTCTACAATGGTTACAGCACAATCACTGATAGACCTTGTTTCTCCAATTGCTGATGACAAATTGCTGAATCTTTCAGTGGAGAATGGAACAGCTAGATAATGTCCTCCACACTAAAGCTCCCTAGATCATCCTTATGAGCCAGTAAATGATCCTGGAGGGCCAACCCGGACCATCATTGTAGATAATGAGAAGTTTTCTTACACACTGAGATATCCAATTATATCTGTAACTACTAAGCAGGGATCAGGAGGCAGACCTCTTGCCAATTCAATCATGCAGAGCAAAAACCTTGTGCCCAGTGTTACTGAATGAAGTCCCTGTAATGCACACTCGATTGGACTGTGATGATTTCATTTTCTCAGAGCAAGATGCCCAGGAGCAGTTACAGAATTTGCATGAGACAAGCCAACCCCTAGAGGAGGCCTGGTTGCTTGCCATTGATTTTGCAATCCAATACAACTATCTTACATCATTGGCTTGCCAAAAATCATAATGTAATCTCCTTTTTTTAATCTGGAATATTGCAGGCTGGTCAGCACCATAAAAGACCAACTTTTGTTATCTATCACAATTTGGTATCCTTTTCCTCCAGGAAACTTGTGCTGCATCAGAACGTGAGATGGATGGGTCAAGTTAGTTTCGGCCACCCCAACTAATGCAGGAAGGAGACTTGAGGATGGTATTGTGTCAGCTTTATCCAGCTTTGGAATTTAAATGTGTTTCACTGCCTTCTTTGAATCCACGGGACAAAGCCTCTTTGCTTTCATCCAACCAAGTTGAAATTTTGCTTTTAATGTTTATATTCCCCCTTTTTAAACATATGCTTACTTGAGTACATATAGAAAAATTTATCTTCCCTTGTTTAAATAAATATCCAGCAGCATCAATAATAATCAGTGGACACTTAAATGCAAGGATGGGATACAATGACCATGCCTTACTTCATCAATTTAAGAACTTCTACAAGAAAAAGTTTCTTCAAGTTGTTCCTGAAAGGAGACAAAGATGAAAGATAAAAATGACAAGAAATCAATTTGTGGGATTAATTTTGAAATCAACTTTGATGAGATCAAAGATCAAGCTTTTAAAAAGTAAATGGAATAAAGATAAAATGAATTTATTTGACCAGTGTTAAAATTAAGTTCCAAGATGACAGAATATACATTTAACTATCAGAAATAGATTCAATTAATTTTTATTTTTTCCTGAGAAAAAGAGATGTGGCTACTTGGTGTTAGTATTACATTAATACATCTTCCCAGGAAACCAGCAAGGAAATTTTCATTCATACTTAGGATTGGGTTGGTTTAAGCTCACATATTGTTTTTCAGGATTTCAGTATTATTATTTGAATGATAGTTGGAGAAGAGATACATATTTTCACTTTATAAATCATCTAATTTTACCAATGAATCTGATTTCAATTTATTTATTCCAAATTCTATCCTGACCATTCTGTGTATGGAATTTAATTAAGCTCACAAAGCACCAAGCCCTTAACAGTTCAATCATGAGCAACATATATTACATTCTCCTGTATTCTGTATATCTGAGAGCTCACAGTTGATTCTTAGGCATTTTTTAAATTAAAAAAACGTTTAAGATAATGCATTCCTTTAATCAAGATAGATAAAATCTATTCCCATAATGTGAATCGTTTCATTTTTCATCCAAAGTAACAGCCATTAAAACTCTAAAACTCTATTAGAAAAACAAATGGAATCTGTAACAAGATGTGAAATATATGCACACCATATAAGTGAAACAGCACCAGATATCCTGAAACAAAGTTTTATAGCACTATTAAGGCTCCTCAATAAATGAGAATTTCAGAATTTGGAAAAAGAGCTTTTCCCCTATACTTTACTCTTGCGTCTTGTAACAGAAAACCAAAAACTCTTGATCTTGGAACCAATAAACTTATTTAATAAAATATCAGGGTCAGTACCAGAGATGAGAAATATCTCTTTTCATTGATACAGATTACTGCAGTACATGATTTTCCCACCTTTTTTGAAAAAGCATTGGGAAAGATTATATGCATGCATGGATTCTGGTTTTTTTTTTTCTTACTGCAAAGAATTTGAACTCTAATTCACGCAAAGCCTTTAATTCACTTAGCGGTTGTTAATTATTCTTGCCTATTAAATAACAACAACAAAAATCAGCTGTGTGGAAGCATCATCTGAAGCTATCCATTGCTTCACTTTCTTTATTTTGTCATTAACGACAGTGGACTTTAATGTGTACTTAACTGCTCTCACAACGTGTTGTGCAGGAAGCTAAGATTGCTTTATTACTACTGACTGTGCAAAAGTATGTGTAGAGAATTAAAAAGAACAGTTTGGTTATGACATTATGCAATTTTAGAGAAATCTGTACTTTTTTTCTGATTCCCTTAACTAAACTTAGTCAGTTTATTTATAGTATATTTGCAAATAAAACATTTTATCTCTTTCGCCTTCTATTTAGCAAAGAAAATATAACCAGGATTCAGCATGAATGCTGGATTCAGAATAGGAAAATGAATATTTAGCAACTTTAAAATATTAGTATCTAATTACAGAAAGTTTTTATCTGTTCATCATAAGCAACACATCTACTTTGAACATGCACACCCATTTTTTTCATTTCAATCTTGTTTGAAATAATTTTATTACTATATTCTCAAAAGCTATGGTAGCATCTTTTTCATAAATTGTAAATAAAGCCTTATTCTTTTTTATTGTGAGCTGTTGCTACTTCTAAGGAAGTTATCATCCAAAGCAGCAGGTGGATCAGTAGATGAGCAGAGGGGACAGAAGAAAATAACATATAATCCCTTGAAATTCTTTCAACACAGCTGCACAAACATTGCTGACGTACTTGGGGTAAATGGCTAATAACATGAACATTTGTGACTTCGTTTTGCCAGCATTCTTTAACTTCCACAGCATAAAAAGAACCATATTTTAATGTTTTATTTAGTGTATTATGCGGTAATATCTTTACTGCAGAAAGAATTTGAAAAATTATCACATCGGCATAAGAAAATATTGATCTTTGCTATTGACTTAAGTTTATCACATTATTATGAGTTTTATTTATATTGCCAACAAAATCACTAGTTTTCTGCTTTATCTAATAGGAAATTCTTGCCTCTACAGTCTAATCTTTCATCATTACATTTATTTTTACATTATGATTTCTCAGCTGAGGTTTCCTGTATATTGAAGAGGCTTAAACTCACTAGCAAATTTCAGGGACAGAGAGAAATTGAATAAAGTTGTATGTTGTTTTGTATTTTTTTTTAACTTTCAAAAGACAGTGGAGTATCAAACATCAAGAGCTGTAGAACTGCAGTTGAGAAAAGATTGTGGAAGAAGAAAGAGAGATTCCGTGTAAATCTTAGGAAAAATAATATGAGGGATAGAATATGGTGAGCAGCATTGAAACAACAATAATATCCTGTGAGGAAATTGTTATAAGTGTATGCGCGTTTGTATATGTACATTGAAAACAGAGTAGAATTCTGTATTGAGAATGCCATTACTATGTTCAGATTTATGGAGGAACACATCTGACAGATTTGATTTTCATTATAACTTTCATGATAATTACATAATAATTACTATTCTTTAAAAGAAGCCTAGATAATGTCTTTTCGCAGTATTTCAAGAATTAGTTTATTGGTACTCCATGGTATACTATAATTTCTTCTAAATTCCTACAATATATAAACAAGCAAAAGAATTAATTACTTTGTAAAGTTTGACTATCCTTTTAAATAGCCATTTAAATATCCTTTTGAGAGCCTTTGAGATTTGAATTCCTCAGCTTGTTTTGGTATAGAAGTGTGTACATACAGGCTCGAAGTTTTGATCATGCACATTTGAAATGGACAAACTTTTATTACTACAAAAAGTTTGCATAGATTGTTTCTACATATTTTTTCATATAGAAAAAGTGATTTTGTTTACTGTTTGGCTACATTAATAATGGATGTATAATTCTATATTACATTAATTTTAACTGGTGATAAGGCATAGCTACAAAATTGATATAACTGATTTTACGAGGAAGTATGTAAATTTTGTATACTTCCTATCTTTTTCAGATCCATTTTTTTTAAATGCCATCATTGCATTTCAATATACATCTGCTATTTCTTCCCTTTATGTTTATACTAATAAAGGGGGGAGTAAATAAACAAAATAAATGTATTGGACTAAAATATATTTTAAGACAAAAAAAGGACTATCACACATAATATTCAAGATTTTACCCAAAATCCACGACCAAAGAGAGCAAGAGTGGCAGATATGATTCTCCAGTTTTGATTTACTAAAAGTTCAAAGAAGAGTTATGTACGTACATAGTTACTAGATAATTGTATTGTTATAATGCTGCCAGCCAATAATACCTGGGACACTTTGTGTCTCTGTGTAGTTCTACGTTTCTGGGTACTTTGCTTGTACAAAGACTAGTTTTATAAAAATTATTAAAACTGAAATAGATCACATAGTCAATAAGATATGGCTCCCAGCCACCAGAATTTTCTTCATGTGCGACAGTGGTGGGTTGCTCCCAGTTTGGTCCAGTTCGCGCAATCCGGTAGCAGGGATGTTGTGACGTCACCGAACCAGTTCTCCGCGTCCTAGACCCAGGCCCACCCGCGCGCCCGAACTTACGTTTATCCAGTAAAAACGCTGAAAATAGTGCTATGCACATGCGCAGAGCGCTTCTTTCGAGGTTTTTCCTAAAAAAACTTAGTGCGCATGCGCGGTAGCACGCTTTAGGCGCGCGTGTGAGTGAAGTGAGCGCAAGCACGCAAATCACGCACGCATGCGTGCAGGAAGAGAACCAGTAGTAAAGGTAAGTAGAACCCCCCCTGATGTGCTACAAAAAGATATTAAAGCTATTGCACAGCCTCATGCCATAAAGTAAAACATTTTTAAAGAATACAGTATCTATGGGTTTTAATTACCACCTGAAATGCATAAAGGCAATTTCTTAAACTGCTTGATAATGGTTCTTTAGCTCATCAATTTCCAGTGTTATGTTCCCAATTCTTATGTTGTGTTTCTGCTACATTTAAGCAGACATTTATGGATTAAAATATAGTCATATATAGATTCCGGTTATATACTAAGATGCTTTACTATAAATCAGTACTGTTCAGTTGTCTTATTTGGCATTATTATGCTTGCAATGATACCTGACCATTAGTCCAGGCTTGATTCCTGAAGAAAGAAAGACTTTTTTATAAAGAAATCCTTGAGAAACTCTTATTCTAAGAGCAAAGTAAAATGACTACCGGTATATCTCACCTTTTCAGAGGCCAAACCCAGCTTTTTCCTGCAGAGGGAAGAAAGAAAGGTGAGGGAAACTTTCTTCAGTGAGTCCTAAAGTGCTTCCAAACTTTGACCTATGCCCAACCTACCATTGGAATGCATTGGAAGTTGCTTTTTCTGTGAAGACTCTCAGTTATCCAGATCATGGTTGTTCCAAAGGTGCTTTTTAAAGAAGCAATGGACTTTATTTGTTTTTCCTTGAAGTGCAGAAACTTCTTGGATGAGAAGTGAACCGTCTTCAAGAAAAAACAAAGAATATCCAGTTACCTCTTGAAAAAAGCATCTTTCGGAAGTTGTAGCACTGGTCTGAAGAGGCCAAGATGGAAGCCACCAGAATTGTTCCAGTGAGGCAAACCATATCATTGCTTTACTTCATCAGTTATTTCATCCCCACAGCGCAAACTTTTCTGAAGTAAAGTTAGGTTGCTTCATATTTGACTTATTAAAATATTTTTAAAAAACACTTCTGTTTGCAATGTCACCTAATTTAAAATATTTTCCTCCTTTCCTAGACATGGAACGCGTTGTGCTGGAGAAGTGGCAGCTACAGCAAATAACTCACATTGTATAGTAGGAATTGCATTTAATGCCAGAATTGGAGGTAAGTGTAATTATTATTTTTAAAAATGATACTTAAAAATTAATAAAGCAGTATATAAGTCAAAGGAAGTCACTTTGTTCAGTAAGCATGGCAATTATCCCTTGTAAGTGTGTGTAAAGTTATAGTGTTAAATTTATTCTACATGACATTTTTATGCATTTATTTTTGCATTTAACTATAACTTAAAAATACTTAAGCATGACTGATAAGCCTTATTTTTATGGTAGCATACATTCTTTGAGAAAAAAAATACTTTCACTATTACTCTACTGCAATAATAATGAAGCAATTACTATATCTAGTAAAATTATTAGCTACACTATGTTACTTTTATCTCCCTTCTACAATTTTTAGTACTGTGTAAATCTTTGAGGGGATGAATAGCTTCAACAAAAGTTCAAAAGAAAGTTCATTAAATAATATGGCCTCTTCCAATAATAAAGCAATTCACTCTACTTTGAGGTCTTCTCTGCAGTTTTCTCTGGCATTTAAAACATTAAAAAATCTTCTCTGTATAGATAAAAGCCTCTTCTAATTTTTATGTGTTGAAGGGAATCCTCCTTCCCCTCAAAAGAACTGTTTGATTTACTAAAAATTCAGACCAAATGGTGCTTGTTGACTTGAAGCAAATTGTGTTCATTCTTTTCCTAAACAATGTCAGCCTCGAATCAGTCCGCGCTGAAATAAACAGACTAACACTGGTTTGTGTAGCAAATACAGTTTACTCCTTCACGGCCGCTCGAAGGTAACAAAGTTGAAGTCAGCGTTGAGAGCATTTGCCTCTCAACGCTTTTTAAACGCAGCGCACGGCCGTCAGCCAGTCAGCTGGACAGCGACGTCATAAAGCAGCGCCGCAGTATACATTCAAGAAAACTCCCGGCCGCCTCCTCCACCAGCACTGCCCCGTGACAATGCTGCTCCCGAGGTATGCCCATCACCCACACCCGTGTACCCCGAGCCCCCTGTAGCCCAGGACGTCAGAGTCTTGTGTAAACGCCGAGTCCGCTCCGAAACCCCACGGGGAATGTAAACGCCGAGTCCACTCTGAAACCCCCACGGGGAATGGCGGGACTGCATGGACTGCAAGTCACGACAAACAATATAAAATGCATTGCCTTTCCAAAACAATGTGTCACTTTGAGGCAAATCTCAGCCACCTCACACAGTCCTAATAACATTTCATAGCAATAAGCTTTATTGTAGTCTTTATTAAATTTTACATACCTATGCAAGGAAGCTATTAAAATTTGGTACCATTTTACATGCACAACAAATGTAAGAATGAATCTTTGCATCAGAACTTATACATTTTGGGACTTAATATAGTAGTTAAGGCATAATAGTAGAAACTGGGAAACATTGACTGGAAGTTGAGTCATTGCAACTAGACTTCTCTTCTCTTCACTGCACTGCACTGCACTGCACTGCACTGCACTGCACTGCACTGCACTGCCCTTTCTTTTTATAAGTTGAGTTTTTGACTTTCCATAACTCAACTTCCAGACAATTCTACCTGGATGACAATCTTCATAGACATGGGACATGGTGAGTTCTAGTCCTGTCTTAGGTGCAAAGCCGGCTGGGTGACCTTGGGCCAGTCATTTTCTCTCAGCATTAGGAAGGAGGCAATGGACAGTTACTTAGAAAATCTTGCCAAGAAAATTGCAGGGACTTGTCCAGGTAAACTTTGACAATCATATATAACTGAACAGAAGGTGGAGGGAGAGGGAAGGTATATAAAATTTGAGTTTTTATCTTGGTATCAATATATATTTAGTGATTATGGATCACCAACCAGATATCCACCATGTAATGTGCTTCAGGTTGCATGTCATTTCTATTCATTAAAAAATAATGAATACTAGAAAAGTCCCCTCCAAAAATGCTTCTTTTTTTCACTTCATTTGTGGGCTAAATATTTCAGCATCAGCTATTCTAAGAGCCAGTTCAGGCTAGAAACCAGTGTACATATGTAAAAAATAGAATAGAAAGTCAAAATTAATTTATTTTGTTCTTTGTTTCTCTATTATTTTTTATTGGAATGGATTTATGATTCAGAACTGGTATGAGCCCAACCAATCTGCCAAATCTACCTAAGGAAAATAAAGCAAAATGTACATGATTATATTATTGCCCATATTAACCTGCAGTGGTGGGTTGCCCCCGGTTCGGTCCGGTTCGCGCGAATAGGTAGCGGTGACGCTGTGACGTCACCGAACCG
>JANHFM010010998.1:59971-70657 GCA_032468115.1 Grayia smithii | reverse complement strand
AAACATATTAATAAATGAAACAAAGTCCAATACCAAATGATTATAATATATGCTTAAGACTGATCCTGTGAACAGTTGTAGCCCATTGAGAGATTAGTTCAAAACTTTATACATTAATGACAGAAAATTACAGAATATTTTCTTCATAAGTATTTGCTTTTTATTAAATTTCTCTGAATAAAATTGAAGTCTTTCCTAAGTCAGCATCAACATTTATATGATTGAAAGACACATTGAAAGTTAATTTAATTAATGAATCTTTCTTCAGTTATTTTTCTCTGCTTTGCTTTAATTGGTTCAAAAAAGACAAAATTAGTTGGAAGAAAGGACCTTAATTTTATGTGGCACAAAATATATAGTAAAACAAAAACAGTGATCTGGACAGATTAGAATGAAACAGCAAAGGGCAACCACAGATAGTTTGATATTAACAAAATGGTAATCAATAGAGATTAACCATAGATATTAAACATAGTGAAAGTCAAAATTTTGAAAATTATATTTCATTTATCACTGTAATGCTATCTTTAATGCTATATTTGCAAAGAAAAGTTAAAGATGGCATTTAAATTTAAGTTGGAATCTATATAAAAATTGCCTTTGTTTAATAATGTTTAGAAGGTTTCTTCTTCTGACAAGATAGGTAAAATCAGGGGAAAACACAGTATGAGTCAATTTATATGCATTTCCAAATGATGGTCTATTAAAACAACATAAAATAACTTGGAATTTACAATTTGAGAAGGAAATGCATTTCCTTTGATGGTAGTTGAAATTTAGCTTGTAAATTTTAACATCATTGAAGAAAATTTTGCATTACAATCCTGAAGCTTTAGCCTTAGGTGTAGCATAGTTACAGAACTTCCAGAGTTCAGAAAATGGCCATCCATCCATCCATGAGGAACAGACAAAACATCTTTAGAGGATGATGAGAAAAGAACTACTCTGAAGAAACAATTGATTCTCAATGAATTTTGAACTTTGCTTTTATCAAAACAAAAATGTACAGTTTGCTGCAAAAATCAAAGGATGGACAAATGATTTAGTTGCAAATCAGGGACATTTTTAACATATAGTTCTTTTACATTTTTGAACATAATCTTACAGGTTACATTCATGCTAACTTTACTTCCCACTGAAAGCAATGGAAATGTTAATCATGCCATTTACTGTATTACTTACAGTTTGAAGATTTTACTTTTTTGTAAAAAAAATTCATGTTTAATTCACATGATGGTGAAGCTGTTAAGAACTAAAGAAGCTGTTAAGAATCTAAGGAAAACATTTTCACCAGCTTCTGAGTAAAAGACTTCATCTGAGGCCTTGTGGCCAGCAGGCTTAGGCCTGGACTGGGCCACAGCAGCCTCTTGCTTCAGGGATTGAGGCAGCAGCAGCAGCCAATCAAAGGGAAAGTTGCTTCCTTTGTCTCATCGAGTATTACTAGGCCCTTGTTGATTAGCTGCCCCAATCCCTGAAGCTATTCATTTGAACTAGCCAGTCAGTAGCTAGCAGACTGGGCCCAAATGAAGCCTGACCTGGGTCTAAACTAAGCCTTGGGTGGTTGGAAGCACTAAGCCCCCCCCCCCCCATGCTGTTCCCCTTGTGCACTTAACGACCCGCACATTCAATTAGTGAATGCATGGGCGAAGACAGGCATTTTTCACAGTCATTTAACATGTTTCACTCCAATGAATTCTCAGTTTACAAATGTAATTTTCAGGCTCCATTACATTTGCAATATATAATTGTATATTATATATAATTTATAAATTCTATTAATATATAATATATATATTAAAAACAATGCTGATATAATGTAGATATAAATGTATGTATACACAGACAGAAAAAGAGAGATAGAATGACAAACAGACAGACATAGAGAGATAGATAAACACATGCACATACACACACACATTTTTATCTTCATCATTTGCCTACTAGTGCAGGTATTTTTTTCGACTCAACTGATTGTTGATCCATTGGTTGCAACAGGAATTGACCAACCTGTTTGTAGTTTAAGCTTGATGTAATGGGTTGAGTGACTGGGCCACTCACCCAGCTGGCTTTTGTGGTTAAAATAGGAGTAGAACTGGTTTCTAGTGTGGTGGCTTAATCACCAGACAAAAGTGATTGGATTGAAACATATGACTTCTCAGAGTGGAGGAGGAAGGATGAATTTTTAATATAACACTTCAACAAAAGATAATCATATTTCATTATAATTGTTCATACATAATCTATCTCTATAGGCAGCTTGTTTGTAGGAGGAAAGTAATGCATATATGATATGAAGCCTACTGGGTAATTAGAGCCATAAATTTATCTTTCCAATGTTGAAAATTAATCTCTTGGCAATAATAAAGACACAAAAATCTATTACCATTGACTAGAAGTCAACCTTTATGTTGTGGTTATATAATTCAATAGGTTATGTGTATCTGAAAATATTACTTTGCTTTGTTTCAAAGTCAAATTAATATATCTAATTATTATATTTCTTCCCATAAAATAGTAACTTTAGAACACTGCAAAAACTTATGATTTAACAATCATAAATGTTACTTTAGCTGCATGTCCAATAATACAATTATTTATTCTTCTATACACGTGTTTCAATAAATTGCAATTTTTTTTTGTATAATGTGTAATCTAAGATCTAACAAGGTATTTTGCATTGAAGGTTAAACATTTTTGTTTTTTAAGCCAAAATGAGGGTCTTGCATTTCTTATCAATTAATAGATCAAATTGATACATGAATAATTGGTATTTATAAAGACTGATCATTGACTTTTTGGACTCATTTAATAACTTAGCTACGTTTGAGATTAAAATGTTGCTGGTCCAAATCAAGATGTCAATAAACAACTTTAAATACTACCTTTTGGTAGCAACTGACAAATGTTATTTATCTTTTAACAAAGAAAATGATAAAAGCTCATCATTATCATCCATGTATACATACATACAGTGGTGGAATTCAAATTTTTTTACTACTTGTTCTGTAGGCGTGGCTTGGTGGGTGTGGTTTGGTGGGTGTGGCAGGGGAAAGATAATGCAAAATCTCCATTCCACCCCACTCCAAGGGAAGGATACTGCAAAATCCCCATTCCCACCTGACTCTGGGGCCAGCCAGAGGTGGTATTTGTCAGTTCTCTGAACTACTCAAAATTTACACTACTGGTTCTCTAGAACCTGTCAGAACCTGCTGAATAGCATCCCTATATATATACATATATACACTACACACACACACACACACACACACACATATGCCAATTGCATCTTTTTCAACAATATATTTGGATTTGAAGAATCCTGCTAAAATTTACAAAACCAATATATATTGAGTAAACAAAAATATGTTTGGAAATGTATGTACAAATTTCACACAATATATAGTGTACCCTGGAAATGTGATTATATGTTTCCTGAACACCTAAGTTTTTCTCAAGCTGGGCACCTAGATCATTTTTCTGCTAGACAATATGGGCCAGACATATTCTCCCTACAGAAGATGATCTTAAAGGCAATAAAACACGTTACTGCATTTTGTAACAACTGCTGTTTCTGAGTCATCTTCAAGGGCAGCTGCATGAAAAAAAAGGCACATGTAAAAGAGAGATGAAGTGAGTCACTGTCTTCAGTGCTTGCTTCCTGATTTGGGAAAGGGTTAGGTATAACAGGCAGACCAGCAAAAATCAGCCAAAGGTGCAACTGGACATACCTTCCATGTGTTGTTTCAAAAGCCATTATTTTATGAGACTAATAGCTCCTTCAGGGAAAGTGCTACCCATCAAGAGTTTTAGATGGAACTTCCATGGTACTATAAGACTTCTGAATTAATAGTAACCTCGTCTTGCTGTGAATCCTTTATAATCTGTTTTGCCACCATTTATCTCTAAATGCTAGGCAGCATTTAGGCTTTCCACCGCATCTCCTGTTTGCCTTAGGCCAAGATATAAAATGATATCCTCAGCATATTGGTGATGTCTAATATTCAATCAGTGGACAATTAGTCACCATGGTTTCATTAAAAAAAAGTGTGGGGAGAAGCTGAGTACTAGAGCATCCACACTGATGTGTACAAAACAAGTATTGATCTTTCACTGCTTTTACTGTCACAGTATAGGTCTGAACATGGGATTGTACTGAACTCTGGGTATTGCCATTCCTCATCACCTGCCAATATTGCTCCAGATACTTTATGTTGCACTTCCTGTCCTGGAGCTTCTTGTTAAATCAAGGAGTGCTCCACATTGATACCAAAAGAAAGCCTGTGCATGGACTACCTGCTAAATACTTGATAACTAGGTGGCCCTCAAAGCTGCAGTCTAAGTTGGTATAAATTTCAAAAACTTACTGTCCTATCTCATCTTAATTAAAATCCATAATTATCTCTAGGTAGATAGTCTTTAGAAGAAATGGTTTATACATTTGTAATGATATTGAATTATTAAATGGTATAATACATATAGTCCATAAAATATTATGAATAATAATGATAAATCTAATTCAATTGAGCTTTATAAGAAACACAATGTAAAATGTAAAATAGTTAATAAAAACAATATTATAACCAGGAAAGATCATTCATCTATTGGAGAATTAGTTATGATGGAAGTGGAAAGAACTAATATATATTCATTCTTTGATATTATCAGAATAAAATATTCTTTTTACAAGATAAATAAGAAAAACAATTTATGTGTTGTCTAAATAAATAAATAAATAATAAATAAATTAAAAAATAAAAAATAACAATAAGTCCTTTAATCCTTTAATTTATTAATTTATTCACTGGTGATTTCACAACCTTTTTGGGACAGCAAGTATAACAAGTACTTAAAATTGAAGAATACTATAATCTCTATTTGCTATTTTATCGGATGGATTTAAATTACAAATAAAATACTTTATCCAAAAATTATAAAAAGGGGTGTTACAACTTATTATCTACATCTAATTTCAATTTTTTTTAATTTATTCAAATAGGGCAGAAACAACTTGGGCTCCATTTATGTGTGGGCATCTGGAAATGGTGGAAGAAGTAAGGATCATTGTTCGTGTGATGGCTACACCAATAGCATCTATACCATCTCCATCAGTAGCACAGCTGAAAGTGGAAGGAAACCTTGGTATCTAGAAGAATGTGCATCAACATTAGCCACAACCTACAGCAGCGGAGAATCCTATGACAGGAAAATAGTATGTGGTCTTTTCACCATGATTGAAATTCAATTGAAAATAAAATTGACAACTTTTTTTTTAAATATATTCTAGGTTTTATTTATCCTAAAGTTATTTGACATTTTGTTTATATATTTTAAAGGATTTGCTCCTAAAAAACCCTCTTTTTCATCCTCAACCAAAAACTGATTTGCACAAGAAACAAACATACAGAAAATCTTCCAAATGAAGGGAGGGGAAAACACATTTGTTCTCTCTCAATCCTAGTTTTCCATCATGAATACAAATTTGTTTAATGTTTTCTCCTTTTCAGTCTCTTGCTGCTAATAAGGAGTTAAGATCGGCTATTTTTCAAAATATATCGTTTCTTCTAATAATCTGGGATATTAGCCATCTCTCCTGGAAACCTTGCTGTTTTCAGATGATTAATTTTAAAGACAAATTCTGAGGTAACTCTTCATTCCAGTAATTATTCTGTTATCATCTGCTTTCTTCTAGTTATTTTTCTTTTGATAAATTTTATATATTTGGGTTTTTTCTATAATTTCTTCAAAAAATGGTAAAATAAGGAAAAAGTCATTCATTTTTCTAGCAAAAAAATGTTCCCATGATGAAATTTACCATCTTGAATTTCAAGAGTATTTTGATAATATTGCTTTTAATGGATAATCTACTCTTGTACAATCCTTTAATTCCCATTCACTCAAAAACATGATATAGTGTAACACACATCAGTTCAAATGTTTCTAGATAAGATTTTATTAAACAGTCCATGCAGAAGCCATAAATAATTATGCCTAGGATCATTTTTGTGTTTCAAATTAATTAAATAAAATAAGACTAAAGACTCCAAGCACTTGAAATATAATTAATCATTTCTAAAAATGCAAGGATTCCAAAGACAACTTTGCATGACCTTTAGTCACAGATTACAGCATGCTACATGCAAAACATATAAAAATTATTTTGGCTTCTAGTACTAATAAAGAAGAATAGTTGAAGCTCAGGGTTGAAATAAGGTGTCCTTGGTGCTCTCCAAACTTGTTGTTTTCTTGCAGATGTTTCATTATCCAAACTAGATAATGTCATTAGTGCTAATCTAGTGTTCTATACTAGCTTTGGCTTCTAGTGTCCAAGAGGATAATGCCCTATCAAGCTTTATTCACTTTCTCTGATATAAGAGCAACAATAGCAAAAACATGATTCTGCGTAATTTCTCTTGGTCTCAAGTAGTTCAGTTACACTATTGGACTGAGTAGCACTATGCATTTAAACCTGTCCAGTCATCCCATGCTATCTATTTGATAAATGAATTCAAAGCCATGCAAGCAACTGTTGGGGCAGTTTTATTTTAAAGGTTTCTTGAAATCTTGAAAGTCTCAAACTGCTACTTAGTGATGGAGTGGTAACAACATCCAGGCATAATCCTAATTCTGCATAATCTGACAGTTGTGATTTACAACTGCATCTGTCTATCTACATGCATTTTCAGGCAGCCACCTCTCTGACTCAAAGAAATAGCATTTCCCAAAGCGCCCCTTTTCAATTGAGAGACTCAGGTTCCTGCAAGAAAGCCTATTAGTTATGAGAAAAACGTGGTGAGACCCAGACAATAACAGAATTGGACCCATTATGTAATCTCTCCAGATTATTTGTAGAGAATTTGAGATCATATAATTTGTAATATAATGTAATTTGATGATTCTACCGAAATTTCTTGACTTTGATTTTTTTTTCTCATACGCCAATCCACTCTGCTTCATCCAATCTCAATCAGTAACAGCAGAGACTTAATAGGCTTCTGCTGATGGGCTGGGTAGACTGAAAAAGATTTGAAGAAAAAAAAAAGCAATTCAGTCACAATCTACAAAACATCAGCACGTGGGATAGTCCAGTTTTCCCCAAAAAAGTGAAGGACACTGCTCAAAAGGTCGTATTTATTTTGAGATTTCATTTTACAAGAAAAATTTCATGTTTTGTTTTATACTTAGAACACTTGGAGTTGCCACTTCAGGTTGCAAAAAAGGGCAGAATAGTTTGTACATGCCTAATTAGGAGACCACCTAACTCCAGAATCCCTAATTATAAGTCCATTTGACTCAAGATGTCTGGAATGGTGAATCAAGTATAAAAACTATCAGAATGATTAATCTGGAGGGAAAAGCTATAAAACAACTTTACCTATAAATAATTTCAAATTTTCCATGCAAGGACTGGGGGAAGATCTTCAAGGCTCTTGAAGGAAAGCAGAGTAGAGGACATTTAAATATGAGGGGAGAGAGCAGGTATTGAATCAAACAAGGCAACTTCTGGGTTTTCATCATTTAAAAAAAGATTAGATGGTAATTGGGATAATATACAAAGCAGATATATTTAATCAACTTTGATTTAAAGAAGAAAAATCAGTTCAGCCAGTTTACATCAAAACATTTTACATGGCTCAAGTAGAATTTCCATTCAGAGCATTTTTGTTACCCTTTTCTGAGTGAAATGTCTCTTTAAATAATTGAAATAAAACTGATGATGGGATTAATATGTGAATAATAATTCAATATCTATGGCTGTAATCCAGCATAAATCTAATTATGCCTAAATTTATTATGCTCATAATTCTATTAAGAATGTTGTAATGAAGCATTGAACTAAAACAAACAATCGAACAAGAAATATAATTTGAATCCAGAGTTAATATAAACAAAATCTGTTGAGTCACTAAGACTTTCTTGCCCTTCTTGCTTCTCCAAACCACTTCTCTTGAGGATTTGACAACTTAAAAAAATATAATATTTGAATCTTGGTAGAAAAGGGAATTACAAATAATTATGCTATTGACATATTTTGCTGTTTTCTTCAAAACTGATTATGGATCTTACTGTTCTTATTAATCTGTATAATATAAATGTGAATTCCTCAAGCCGGTACATATATTGTGGCCTCATTTGTTTATTATTTATAAATAATATGATGTATGCCATCAGTTCCATAGTCCAGGAAGCTTACAGTCACAGCATATTAAGAAAATAAATAAAGCCAACATAAAAGTATAACCAACCTCAGACAGGGAAAATATCGAATGGCCCCTAGTATTGCTGTTAACCCAATATGAAGCCCTCTTCTTCAAAGTCTCTCTGGAAAAGCACAATTTGAACTGATCTCAATGAGAATGCTGTTTGAAAGTAATAGTGCAACAAACACCACCATCTCTCTACTATATTGGCTTCTATTGTCAGACAATTACATTCTATGCCAGCTGTAGTTTCTGGGTCATCTTCAGTGTCAGCCACTTCATAAGGAGAAGCACAATAACCTTTTGCTTTATTCAGAGGAGTTGTAAGCCTGGGATATATTTTTTGTTTCTGCAAGATTTTTATTCAAGACTTCTTTGGGTGGAGCTTAAGTGATACAATAGATTGGTGTGAAGTTTGTTTGGTGGGTGCCTTGATCCCTATCATAATAGTTTATTTACTTTGTTAGCTGAAATAATGGGACTATTCTCAAACAAAATGTTGATAACTTAAAAGCAAGATGTTGCTTCTACAAGTTTCCAGTTTTCCTTTTTATATTTCCAAGTGGTTCTAAGTCTGCTCTGTATAAATTAAATGACTGAAAAGTACTTGAAATTATTTGTATTTAATTTTTAAAAAGGAAATTCAATCAATCAAGTATATATATATAACATATTAGTGGATTTTTTTAAAAAAAAAATTAATTAACACTTATCAGCACCTATCCAGCTGCACACTTCATGCTACTTTAAGGAAGGAGCAGGAGGGACATAATTTATTGTTGATTGATTTTTCTTGTAGGCTACCAAATGTTCCCACTGAAGCCAGTTTAATAAAGATCAGAAATAGCCTCCGAATCTTTCTACATCCCTAGTGGTCAATTTGCTATATGAAATCAATTTCAGGCACTATAACATTCTGAATCTGGAAAGTGGACCTACAGACCTTAAGCATTTAATTCTATATAGTGTTTCTTTTTTTATATATGACCTTATTGAATTTCAGTAACCCACAAATACAGAATAATAGAAAAAATTAGAAAAAGAGAACAAGAAAAAGAATTATAACAAGAAAAGAAAAAAGATATGAAATCTATATTGACTGTTTCCTAATATGATTTGATTGCTTATTTGTTCCCTATGACTACCACTAAGTGTTGTACCTTATTATTCTTGACAAATGTATCTTTTCTTTTATGTACACCAAGAGCGCATGCACCAAGACAAATTCCTTGTGTGTCCAATCACACTTGGCCAATAAAGAATTATATTCTATTCTAAAAAAAAAAAAAGATGTAGAAAAGGAGTAACTTCCAACTTTCTTCAATATCCGAATCAAATATATAGTATAGTAACCTGACTGTATATTTAAACAAAAATAAAGGTATAATATGTAAATCATATGTAGTAAACAAAAGCAAAATAACACACAATATTTCTATAATCGGAACACATCTAATCATCAAATCTCCAAATCAGTTTTATTTCTATTATTTTTGAGCAAGAAGTTCAAAAATAGTATCCAAATTGAAACAAAACTAGACAATGCTTTTTCATCAGTGGTCAGTTTTGCTATCTCAGCCAGCTCTAGTAATTTCCAAATTTATTCTAGGAGTTTGCATATCTTTCCATTCCATGTAGACAGAAGTCTTGTGATGTTATATATAAAACAAAGGCCTGTGTTTTCTTTTGGTCTGGTATCCATCATACATAAAAGAGAAACCACCAGTTTTAATTGCCTAAGCACGGGATTGGACTGAAAGACCTCTAAGGTCCCTTCCAACTCTGTTATTCTGGTTTCTGTTTCTGTTTTCTATATGTTTGAGTCAAATACATATTTTGTTCCAATATTTCTTGACATTTGGGAAGTCCACCAGAAGTGATAAAAGGTATAGGTTGCATTTCCAACACTTACTTGACATTCTCATATACATCTTTGACAATTTATCAGGAATTAAATACCAACAATACATCATTTTATACAAATTTTCTTTCACATTGTTTATATTGTTTCCCAAACTTTTTTCTCTTAGAACCCCTTCCCACTTCTGGAAATAATGGAGGATCGCAAAAGAATATAGATTATCATTAACATTTATATTAATACTGACACATTCACTGCCATTGCTGCTTATCACAGTTGTTTGATGGGATTTTAATATTGTATTATTTTTCAGCATAGGCTAGCAAATAAGTTTGACTTTGCAGACCCCTGAAAGGGTTTTGTGAATGCCCAGAGATCCTAGGACCAAACTTTAAGAAATACGATGTAGACAAACTGACAGTTTTAACATGTACCGTACTATTTAATGCCAAGTCACTGAGAAGTTTACAGAAATGATACTTGATTTACAACTTGTGTAGACCTGAACACAAAATTATCAAGTTTGGCACATGATAAGTACTTTATATCTTTACATCTGGGTTGAGTTTGACCCTGTTTCTCGGGATGAAGTGGACAGGACTGTGGGTAGACTGGGGGCCGCCACGT
>JANHFM010010998.1:17769-28679 GCA_032468115.1 Grayia smithii | reverse complement strand
CCCACCCAGAATTCTGGGAGTTGAAGTCCACACATCTTCCAGTGGCCAAGGTTGAGAAACACTGATCTATTTCAACCTGGTGTCCCTGGCTTACAGACCGGCAAAGCTTTTAATTATTCTTCCCTTCACTTTTTTTTTTTAAATAAGAAACTTCTGAAGAGTGGTTAGTTGATTGTCTTTCATTATGAGATGGAAAGTAATTCTGGAAAAATCCTGTCTGACTTTTGATCCTTGCTGGGCCCATTATGAAGAGATAAACATTCATCTCCTTGCCCGTCTGTGTCTCTTCACCATAATTTCCTCATTTATTCCCCACCCCCACCCTTATTCCTGGCTACCACATGGGTAGTGGAGATTGCTATGTGTCCAGCTCTCGGATTCAGCATGGGTGAGATGATGTCACTCATACAAACGTCAATTATATTTTCAGTCTCTTCCCTTCCCTTTTATGTTAACACCAACTGATATCTTTGTAATAAACAAAGACGCACTTGTGTTAGCTTATCTCGGCTAAGTCTTTTTCCCCCTCCCCAAATCTCTTTATGTGGGTATTTATGGAAATCTACCATGCCCAAATAAGTACGCCACTCTCTTTAAGTAAATGAGCTGGAGATGCTCTCTCCTTGTTGCTTGAAATTTTGCAAAAGAGAACTGGGTGCAGAAACCTGAAATGGCTGATCTAAACAAAAAAAGTAGGCCGCTCCACAAAAAGGACAAGGTAAGAGACAAAAGTAAGGTGAGAGCAGCCGTGTCTTTGAAGTAAGGCAGGATGGCCCACCAGGCTAGGGAAGAGTGCAAGAATTCCCTTCATACATCTTGTGCTCATGGCAGTGTAACCAAGTCAGCAGTATGAAGAGAGACTTGGGAAACTGGGCGAGTCACTTCATGTAAATTTTGAGTTCTAAACTTCAATTTTGCTTTGTCCCTTCTTTCTCCAATGTTACTTCCATACAGACTATACTTAAAAATTGGGCGAAGTGTAGAACAGACATTCCCCATGGTTTATTGTAACAGATTTGTCTATGGCAGTGTTTCTCAACCTTGGTGGCTGTGGGATTCTGGAAGTTGAAGTCCACCCATCTTAAAGTCACCAAGGTTGAGAAACACTGGTCTAAGGAGATTCTCAGTCATCCAGGTCAACGGTTGTCCCAAAGGTGCTTTTTTTCAAGAGGCAACTAACTGGGCTTTCTGGGGTTTTTTTTGAAGACGTTTCGCTTCTCATCCAAGAAGCTTCTTCAGCTCTTGGATGAAAAGCGAAACATCTTCAAAGTAGAACAAGAAAGGCCAGTTGCCTCTTGAAAAAGCACCTTTTGGACCACCATGATAACCTGGATGACTGAGAATCTCCATAAAAATCTACTTATAGTTTTTCACAGTAGTAAAATATAGTGTACTACTTCCTATATGGTTCAGTTTACCTTAATGGTCTGGAGGGACACAAATTTCTCCTGGTTCGTGGCCATCCCATTCATTCACCCATTCCTGTGCATAACTCATTTCTTCCTATTACTCTTCCAATTAACGCATTAAGGAATCAAAATCTAGAGAATTTGAGGAAGCTGCAATACAGTAACCCTGCTAATATACCCAAAGAAAGATCTTTCTTTTGATACAAGCTTCAGAAATTCTACTGAACAGCCATTTGTCCGGAATGGGAGAGGGTTTCTTGCTTGAGCAAGAGGTTAGACTAGAAGACCTCCAAGGTCTCTTCCAATCCTATTCTATGTTCCTTCCAGAAGACTCGCATTAACGTAGCTCTAGCTAAGCGACTGCATCAGGATCACCCCTTCTCTCGGAGGAGCAATAATAATAATAGTAAAAAAGCCAGAGCCCGCGGGGGTTACAGCAATACGAAGTGGGCCTTCCCGGGACGGAGCCGTTTGCACCGCTGCCTTCCTCTCCGAAGGGCAGCGGGGTAGCCGACGACAGTCCCGGGTTTGTCCCGGGAAAGAAAAGGGCGGTGCGGATTCCTCTTACCGACTCACAGCCGCGAGGCGCGGAAGGAGCGGAAGCGGCTGCCCTGCCGCGGGCTCCCCGCCTGCCGCGTCCCCCGCCTCCTCGGCTGTGACTGTCGTCACCGCTGCTCTCCGCGGGCTTCTCCCTTCCGCCTGGCCGTCTCCGGTTGGGGCGGCCGCTTCCCCTTCGGGGCCGGCCGCCGCGGTCGGGCTGCATTGCAATCCCTCGGGCGACCGCGCTCGACGCGGCCGGACTTCTCCGGGTTCGCGTGGATCTCCGCCTCCGCCGGAAAACAGGCCGCTGCAGGAACTGGAGGCCGCGTCAGCCTGGCCCGAAGGATGGGTTGTCGCTGAAACCGCGCCAGGCGCTTCCCAGCCGCCCCTCTTTGCCTTGAGAAACGGATCCGAAAGAGGAATCCGCTGCGGGGCTGTTCCAAACGGATCGCTTAGAGAAGAACTATAGAAAAGCGGATAAAATGGATCGAAGCCTAAATTTCCAATATTTAAATCGGCGTAATCCGATTTCTTAAAACATAATAAGATATTATTATTAACTCCAGTGGTGATAAATGGGTGCAACTATAAGTATGCATGTAGTCTTTGACTTACAACGGTTCATTTAATGACCGTTCAAAGTTGCACTACTGAAAAAAGTGACATAACCATTTTTCACACTTACAAATGTGGTCATGTGATCAAAATTCAGAGGTTTGAAAACTGGTTCATATTTATGACAGTTGCCATGTCCCAAGGTCACATGATCCCCTTTTGCAACCTGACAAGCAAAATCAATGGGGAAGCCAGATTTGCTTAACAACCATGTTACTAACTTAGCAACTGCAATGATTCACTTAACAACTGTCACTAGAAAGGTTGTAAAATGAGGCAAAACTCACTTAACAAATGTCTCACTTAACAGAAATGTTGGGCTCAATTTTCGAGGACTATCTGTAATTTCTCTTTAAATACCTAACATGATTGAAAAGTAACTAACTTGTACCAAAGATCACAAGTCTATTAATTCAAACAATATAATTTGTACTTCATAACAACAATGCCAAACTCTTACCTTAATCAAGTTCTGGAGAAATACCCATGAAACCAATTTCTAGGCAATACAAAGTATAGTAGCATCCCAGGGTTGTCTAAGAATGGGTTTGTCAATATACAAACACACATAATACTTAATAGAGGAGTGTGAACTAAAGTTACCATGGCAAAATCAAACCCCTATGTTTGCATGGATGTTGTATGTGGGTACAAAGGGATGAGGCTGTGATAGTAAAATTTAAACTGCCTTCTTGGCTCTTCCCCTTGGGATTTTATACATCCTTAGGGATCCTTTGTATATCCTCACATGCATACACAAAACATACCTTGACAACATCTAAGGAAATTCTCAATCGTCGGAAATTCTCAATTGGTTGTCCCAAAGATGCTTTTGAAAAGGCAACTGGATTTTCTTTGGGGTTGTTTTTTTTTTAACATATTTCACTTTTCATCAGTTTCTCATCGCTGAAGAAGCTTCTTGGATGAGAAGTGAAATGTATTCAAAGAAAAAAACAAGAAAGTCCTTTTATAAAGCACCTTAGGGATATCCTGGCAACCTTTTGTTTCTGCCACAATTTCAGGATGTTGACTTAGCAATAGCACTTAGACTTATATACCGCTTCATAGTGCTTTTACAACCCTCTCTAAGCGGTTTACAGAGTTAGCATATTTACCCCCAACAATCTGGGTCCTCATTTTACCCACCTTGGAAGGATGGAAGACTGAGTCAACCTTGAGCCGGTGAGATTTGATCTGCTGAACTACAGCTAGTAGTCAGCTGAAGTAGCCTGCAGCATTGCACACTAACCACTGCACCACCTCGGCGTAGTGACTTATCTTAAAGACTTATCTGTACTTTCAAGACCTTTCTGTGAGTACTGCTTTCTATTGCTTCCTTGCAGTAAAAACACACACATCAGAGAAGCATCAGTCTTGAAACTCCGGTGTTAGATTTCAGTTCTCTCTCATCATCAAGAAGTAAAACCCAGAAAACCGTTGGATCAAAAGCCCCTTTGAAACCTTTTAAGAAGTCTATTGAGTGGGAAGTCTAGGAGAGGCTTATGGGCAGTGGTGGGTTTCACATATTCTTATTACCGGTTCGCCGCATGCATGCATGCTCACTTTGCAGACTCATGTGTCATCTGTGCATGTGCCTGGCCTTCCATGTATGCACTTTGCTCGTGCGCCTTCCGTGCATGCGCTCCTTCCCCGCTTGTATCCAGCCTAAATAGGATGGCGTTACACCGGGGCAACCTGCAGTTGCAGCTACCGGTTCGCCCAAACCAGTCTGAACCAGCTGAATACCACCTCTGCTTATGGGTATAAAATGGAAAGGAATGGATTATTTCAAGATCCCAGGGAAGAAATCAAGGAATGTCATATTCTGATTCCATACTAACCGGGAAAGACAGCACAGTAGTTCTTGACTTATAACAGTAAGATTAACCATGTTACTAACTTAACAGCTGCAGCTCTTCACTTGACAATTGCAGCCAGAAAGGTCGTGAAATGGAGCAAAACACAATAGCTGTTTCATTTAGCGACATAAATTTTGGTCTCGATTGTCGTAAGTCGAGAATCACTTGTAAAAGTGCTGCAGAGTCCCATTGGGCAGCTAGACCCAGGTCTTTCCATAAGTGGTCTGAATCTAGACAGAATAGTAAACAGGAATCTCACTAGCAGTTTCATTGCAACACAGAGCAAGTCACCGATAGTTACAGAATTATTTTGGGGAGAAAGTGAGAGAAGAGAGTCCACTAAAGAATGAAAACTGAAGCTTGTAATTCATTTTAGCCAAAGATGCCTTGCAATCTTGCACAGGTTGTTACAAATTAATTGTTGGCAACAAACCTCAGCAGCAGCTGTGTGATTTTTCTGCCTTCATGTTTTGTTAAGAACTTATCAAAACTGGCAATTTTCTTCAGAAACAGGAAGCAAAGATCTTGGAGAGATATAATAACCTATTAGAAAAAAATGTCATGTCTCCTTGGTCAGCAACTTAGCAGTATTTGACAACTCAAAGTTGAATAAACTATGAGATGTCCCACTTATACTTCTAATTAATCTTACGAGACTCTAGAAAGAGTGCAGAGAAGAGGAGCAAAAATGATTAGGAGACTGGAGACTAAAACATATGAAGAATGGTTGCAGGAACTGGGGATGTGTAGTCTGATGAAAAGAAGGACTAGGGGTGACATGATAGCAGTGTTCCAATATCTCAGGGGCTGCCACAAAGAAGAGGGAGTTAAGCTATTATCCAAAGCACCTGGGGTAGGACTAGAAGCAATGGGTGGAAACTAATCAAGGAGACAAGCAACTTAGAAATAAGGAGCAATTTCCTGACAGAACAATTAATCAATGGAACAACTTGCTTCCAGAAGTTGTAAATGCTCCAACACTGGAGGTTTTTAAGAAGAGATCGGATAACATTTGTCTGAAGTGGTCTGACATTTATCTGAACATTTTTCTAAACAGGATGTTGGACGAGAAGACCTCCAAGGTCCCTTCCAACTCTGTTATTCTATTCTGATAGGGAAAGAAGTTTCTAACGTTCCAGAAGAAAAAAACTATTTCACATTATATTGTAATTCTTCACATTATAACGTGAAGAATTTTTTCAAGTTGTTTACAAACATTTTTGCAAATGTATGTATTGTCCTGATTAATCATGCATTAAAAATACCTTTAGTATGTAGAATATAAAAACCAAAGCACTGTATTCTCATTCCACAATATGTCTAATATTTAAGAATTATCATATAGAAAAAATAATTAGTAATTTGTTTTTGTAACTATTTCCATAATTTCATTTAAATCCACAATTAAAATGTATCTTTGTTGGTTTTTATTTTATTTATTTATTTTTATTCCCACTTATATGCCGCCCTTCTCCGGAGACTCAGGGCGGCTTACAATTTGTTAAGCACAAATCAATGTGCTTAGCAACAGCCTTCATTCCGTGTATATGCCTGCTTATCAGGGCTTTTGCCCCCTCAAGCGGCATTTTTTTACAAAGTCAGCTTATTGCCCCCAACAATCCGGGTCCTCAGTTTACCTATGATGAAAGGATGGAAGGCTGAGTCAACCTTGTGCCTGGTGAGATTCGAGCCTGGTGAGATTCGAACTTTTATTGGCCCAAAAGCTTCTGAGTTTTTCAGAATACAATAATTAAACTAAATAATATAAAAATCAATGGTTAGAAGACAAAATAGAAAATATTTCTTTAAAGGGCTAAAATTTGGAGTCTGCAATTTGTAACAGTATTTATTTTTCATGGAAATTATAATCTGAATGAATTAGCTATTGCTAGATGTGGTAACCTGTCAGGTACAAGAAGTAATATTGAAACAACTTTTTTTTTTTAATTGAAAAGACACATTCAATTCCACTCCATCTGAAGAATTGTGTTACTCCTCCACTACTTTACTTTTATGGTACATACTGTGTATACTTGTTTGTACTGATAAAGAAAGCACATACGTAAAATTGATATCATAATCTAACTGTGATGTAATTATCTCATTAAAATATAATGTTTTAATTACATACGTTAATGTTCTTTAAGGCACATATGTATTCCTTACAGTACACATATCACTTAGGAGAGATAAAAAATTAAAGCTGCAACAGTCTAAGAATGATTTGTTAAAATATCCATATTAAATTAGGAAGCACAATGGACATGGATCTAAAAAAAACCATAGACTAACAACAAAATCAAAATCAACAAAGCACTTCATATCTAAGCATAGCAGCTGAGTAATCTCAAAAATGCAAATATTTTCTGCAGTATTATATTTCAGACTGAGGTTCAATACATCAGTTATAATATATTTATACTTTAATGAATCTTTAATAAATGGCATAAATGGAACTCACTATAGTCCATAAATGTATTTTCTCTTCCTCTTAGATACTATCAGAAATTATCTAAATCTCCTTTTGTTTTTTATGTAGTTTACAAGGAACAAGATGTGTTATACGCTGTGAAGCAGGCAGATATTATAATGGCAGAGACTGTGAGCCATGCCATCATTCCTGTGCTTCTTGTGAAGGTACTTCTAATATTATTTTTGTTAACTAAATAATTTATGCCTTCCTTGCAACAAAATAGAACTAAATTAGTACTAAACTTTGTAGAAATACAAAATACTATTATAAATATGAAACACAGGTTGTCATTAGGCCATGCTTAGATAATACTTATTGATCACAGTGTGAACAGCTTCAGTATGTATGGTAGCTTCTCCCTCTGGAATAATAGAACTATTATCAACATTAGCAAGAAAAACAAATCTAAAACAAACCAATAGTAGTTCTAGCAAATCAGTGAGACTATGAGAAGGGATCAGTAGTATAATTGGATGAGCTTGAATGTCTTTTTAACATTCTTGTTTACATGGAAGAATACCATTTTTCATCCCACCAAATTAGTAATCACAGTACTAAATTATTTAGTGAATATTCATTATCTATGCTTTATTGAGGATACAGCACTGTGTTATCATTTTTGTTTTGTTGGCTTTTGAGGCCCAGGAGCAGATGCTTGCATCAATTGTACAGAAGAGTATTTTATGGAGAATGGAAAATGTGTGGTAGCTTGTAGCAATGGCTACTATTTGGATCATTCATTAGAAAATGGATATAAAACTTGCAAAAGGTAAGTGGTCATTATAAGCTATGTCACATTTTAAATCAGATGCAAAAATTGACCCATTTTATACGTGAACCATAAAGGAACCATAAAGATGATTCAGTGGTTAAGACATTGAATTTGTCAGCTGGAAAGCCAGCAGCCCAGGTTTGACACTCGAGCACCATGCAATAGGGTAAGCTCCCATCCTTGCCCCAGCTCCTGCCAACCAAGCTAGAAAGCATGCAAATGCAAGTAGATAAATAGGGATCATTTTGCTGGATGGTAACAACACTCCATGTTAACATGCTGGTCATTTCACCATGGAAAAGTCTTCGGACAGTGCTGCCTCAATGGTCTTGAAACGGAGATGAGCACTACCCAATATACTCAGCAATGACTAGCAAAGTAAAATCCAAACTCCTATATGTGAACCATAACTAAGAAACAAACTGCCCTGCTGAAAAGGAATTCTATTTTCTAAAACTAATTCCTATTACTAAACTTTTTAATTATCCAAATTTATACCTAGCATTAGTAGCAATTTCCATTCAAGCTGTATTAATGAAGCTTCTGGGTATCCAGAATCCTTTGAAATATTTCTAGGACATATTTAAGGGCACAAATCCTTCCAAGCCAAAGTTAAGATGGTGGCAGAAAGTTATGCACAATTTTATGAGGTGTGAAAATGTGATTATGCTCTGTGGTGAAATTTTACAGCCTTACCATATACAATTAGTCGTTCACATGTGAGAATTCTTCCTCATCAATCTCATTTTGAGAGGCATCATGGAATTCGTTGTCTAGCTAAAAAGGAAAAAAGATGAGAGTAATATATGTAAATGCTTTCTAGTCCCAAAACAGTTATATAAAAGGGAAATTGATTAAATGAAAATTCTGAGCAGCCAGATTATTTGACACGGCCACTAGATTATAGTTAACTATGTGGAAATGTTGGAGACATACACAGTTTTCTTTGTGTATGATTAGCCTTCAATATCTCAGAAGTATAAAACAGGAGCAGATAAGGCTTATGTGATTTAAATGTTCATGCTATGTTATTTTCTGTGTTAGCGTCTACATTTTAGAATCTTGTAGTAATTTTAAAAATGAATCAAATTAAGCAGTATTTGATTATAAGACAAATAATAACCTTGGTCCTATGTATAACTTGCTGGGGTTTTTTTTCTTATTAAGATGTGATGTCAGCTGCTTTGGGTGCAGTGGTCCAGGAGAAAGAAACTGTACAAGTTGTCCAAATGGCTACATCTTAGATACAGGCCTCTGTGTACTTGGTCTTGTCTGTAAAGATGGTGAGTGTTTTATATCCTGTCCAGGTATTCCCTTCATGATTTGTATCCAACTACAATTTCCTCCAACTAATTTTTTGATTTTTCCTTTGTTTAATATTGTTTGGACTTTAAAAAAATAATCTCACGAAAACTGAACTCCTTTATTGTTTTTACTCCTAATAGGAAAAAACATAGGCTATCCTTCCGGCTTAGTATTCTCATCATTTATCATAAAAGAATATTCTATTTTCATATATTTGCTTAAAAGCTTCTAAGAAGAAATTGTATGTACGAACAGTATTAAGAGATGTAAGACTGCATGAATGAAAGAATAAAAATATTTTTTTTAAAAAAACTGCAGAAAGAGGCCCTAAACAAAGATAGAATAAATCAGCTGTTGAAATTGTCCCCCAAATGTGAAATACTGGTAAATTTTAATTTTGCAAATTCAAAATATAAAAGAATTGTTACTTATTGTGGGAGTTGCACTTTTGCTATAGTGTGTGAGCCTATGTATCAACTCCCTGAAAAAAAATTAGTATCCTCAACCAGAAACAATTGGGTTCCTTTCAAGACTTCAGTTATAGTTGAATCCTCATTCTCAAAGGTCAGCTACCTTAATCCTGGTGTCCTCCTAATGTATTAGAAAGACTTGTGTGTATGAATAGATAATATTTGGAGGCTCCAACTAGATTAATTATGTGGTCAGATGATCAATGTAGTTCTATGTAGTGGAATACATAACAGAAAACCAGAAGCAGGCTTGGGAATAAGTATTAGGAGTTTTCTACAGGGATAGGTAGATGTAACCAACCATGTTTTTAACAAGAGAAACTCCTAAAAATGATCACCATAAATATCTATGCATAAGTTGCACCTTCTTTTAAATTTGTTATCGTTTTTCTTTCCAAATCAAAGGAATCTTTGAAGAAATTATATTGTCTACGTATCTGAAAATAGAACAGAATGTGGCCAAATTTAGATTTTGGAGAAAAGTTGACTAATTAAATAAATATTTTAAAATGTGCCAGTTCTAACCAAGGGAAAAATCCAGAAAAAAATTCTACCAACTTAAGTTTCTTGACTTTTCACTTCCGGTCAGATGATTAGAGCAAAATTGCTGTTAAGAAAAAGGGGGAAAGCCATGCTCTCTTTTTCTTTATCTTGTAAAGATATGCTAAGATAGTAGAACAAGCAATAACTTATAGTTGGTTTCATTAGTATCCAGAGTGAGTCAGCTGTAATAAAGATACGCAGTGGTGGAGCAGACCATAGTGCATCTTGTTAAACCCTTTTGTTGAATAAAAAGAAATTCATAGAGGCTAATCAGCAAACAATATAAGTTTACTAAAAGAATTTCAGGCTAAACGGTACAATATCTCAGCTTGTTTTAATGATGTGTAAAGTTTGCATTGCTCCTTTCATTTCAAATGTCTTTGTCTCTCATCTGCAGTTACAACTGCTGCTATATTCAGTTTTTTGTATCACCTACTATTCTATGCTACCAGCTTTTTTTTCTTGCTCCTTTCATTGTAGCTGAATGGTTTTTGGCAACTTATTGATGGACTGTGTGATCTGTTTTGTTTTTTTTTACCTCTGTTCCTGTTCTGATTGTTTTATATCCTGTCCAGGTATTCCCTTCATGATTTGTATCCAACTACAATTTCCTCCAAACTGAAATACTCCATTCTAAGATGTTTAACTCACATCCTGGCTATTACTTCTCTTGATATTCTCAGAATAATTTTAAGCTATATCTGGGGGCGAAGCAGGGGTAAAATGGTCCCGGCTCGGACCAGATCAGCCGATCCAGTAGCAATGATGGCTGATAGTTTGGAGAACTGGTAGCGATGACAGCTCGAGGCTGTCCACCTGGACGTTGTTACTTCCTGCTTTTACTTCTGGAGAACCGGTAGTGAAAAAATGCTTAAAAAGTAAAAAAAAAAAAAAAAAAGTTATGATTTATTTATTTATTTATTT
>JANHFM010010993.1:230182-241046 GCA_032468115.1 Grayia smithii | reverse complement strand
GTTGTGCTCAAAAAAGTTGTAAGCTGCCCTGAGTCTCCGGAGAAGGGCGGGGTATAAATGGAATTAAAAAAAAAAATAATTTGCAAATATTCATTGTTGATAATGATTAATTGCAGAGTTGTCTAGCTCAAAGAAATAACACATGGCAATTTACGTAAACAAAAGAAAATTAAATGCTTTGGCCATATGACAAGATGATGCTGGCTGGCTGCAAGAAGACAAGATGGTGAGTTCCAAGTTAATAATACTGTTTGCAAAACTAAATTCTACAGGAGAAAAGATATTTTCTAGAAACCAAATTGAAGTAAAGAACAATGGTTGAAAGTTGAGTATCCAGTGTTGTAATCTGTACAGAGAGTTAGCAACAATCCCTTGATGCTTGCTTTTCGTGTTAACCCAAAATAGGCTAACAATGTCTTGGTATTTAAAGAATACCATAATTGACATAATTACATAAAATGTATTATTTATTTTTCATTTTTATATTTATTGAACAAATGCTGTTGGAAGCTTCCTAATAAATGTATTCAGTAGTATTTTCCATAATTCCAGATCAGGGGTGTCAAATTCAAGGCCCGTGGGCCAGATCTGGTCCATGGGATGCTTAGATCTGCCCATGGGGCTGCCCTGGAAAAGTGAAGGACCGGCCCTCAGTGCTTCTGCCAGCAAAAATAGAGCTTGGTAGGGCCACGCACCCTCCAGCAGCCCTCTGCCAGTGAAAATGGAGCTCCATTTTTGGCTGTGATTGCCTCCTGCAGCCCTCTGCCAGCGTGTGTAGTGTCCCAGAGCTCCGTTTTGCTGGCAGAGGGCTGCAGGAGGCTATCATGGCAGAAAACAGGGCTCAACAAGTGACATCAAGCTGGCCACGCCCATCCCAGCCATGCCATGCTCCAGCCCCCTGAGATCAAACACAATCCTGATGTGGCCCTCAATGAAATCGAGTTTGACACCCCTGCTCTAGATAGAATGACCCTTCCACCCATCTAGATTTTCTGAATCTAAATTGAGTTTGACTTTTTATTCCATCAGTCCCAATCCTGTCCAAATTTATGCTTCCAGAACTCCCTATATTTGTCCCTCTTTTATGAAAAAAAAATTCATAGAGCGATGTAATTATTACAAATTAAGACAAATATACATATCCCCAGATAATGTTGCATGTTTTGTCTTCTGAATTTTGGACTCATGCTGGAGCCCATCTTCAGGAATTTTTTTTCTAACCAGTGAGAAGTTACCGACCAGGTGACCGACCCCAATTGGATCTTGTAATGTAATTATTATTTAACATGCTTTTTGATAATATTGAATGCCCATAGCTCACATTTGACCAGCCTGCTAAAGTATGGTAGATATGAGGAGCTTCATTCCAAATTTATTTGCTGCCTATTTCTCACTTCTCTGCTATATCATTCTACTAGGTTTCTAAACTTTGTATATGTATACAAAGATAGAGTCATGCATGCATAAAAATATAATATGCATGTTTCTATATAATAATTTCCTAATGTACTTTAAAGTCTGTATTAGTCACCTTTGGCCATTTTCACATATTAATAATACATAAGCATATGTTTGAAAGGAAAAAGCATAATCCCATTAGGTAGTACTACAGAATAACTTCTTTTAGTAATTTATTAATGGTATTGGAATTACTAGAAAGAATATTTTTCTGCAATTCATCTTCATTTTCAAAATATGAAATGCCTCCTAATGCACCAAGTTTCTGATTATTAATTCCTGAAAAATCAATTTAATGTTGGCAGTATTAAAAAGATTGTAATTTACATGTTTCCAAAGATTGTAATTTACATGTTTGTCACAGCTAATGTCACAGCTCTGTGACATTAATATCTTTTCTCAATTCTTTTCAAGTGAAGGACGTAATCAGTTTAAGTTACAGGAAGCCAGAATCTAATTGAACGTTAAAGAGAAAAAACTTACTAAAAGTAAAAGCAATAGTACAACTAATTGCCCCAAAAGTGGTGGAACTGTTGGATAACTATCTTCTGGAAATGGTTTAAATTTGTATTCCTGCCCTGTAAAGAAAAGTGGCCTAAATGACATCTTTTACTCCAATAGTGGCAGAAAAACAGTAAATCTTTTAGTTGTATCCCTGGATTAATTGTAATTTTAAGAAAGAAAATTAAGAAAAAATCCTCCATAATGGAGTGCATATACGGAATTTTCTCATTGCAGGATTGACAGTAATTCAGAGCAAATACATGAATAAAAAACCCAAAAGTTGTAACACCTGAAGTGCAGTTCAGAGTATAAAGCTACAGCCAAAGTTATACAGAGGAACTGTATTAATTACATGTAGTTTTGCCCTTCTCTTTTACTCTCTCAGTTATGCCTTTTCCTGATCAAAATATTTTATCATTCTAAATTTGTGAAAACTATCCCCTCTTTTCACTATCTAAAATTTGAATACTTGTGGGGAAAAAAAACTCTTTTCAAAAAGGAAGCAAATGTCAGTAGTCAAATTGTTGTGCAAAATTTAATTTTTTAAAATTGTTATAAACAGTCGAGAGAGAACGCTCTGATTTTGACTCTTTACAAATTGCCTTTCACCAGTCACTTTTTATGGGAAATGGTAAACCATTAGATACTGTTACAAGAAACTCTCATCAATGCTGGATATACTGCCAATACTAATGCAATCAACTGGAGACCAATAACATCCTTGGTGTTACAGATTCCCTACAGATCAGGGGTGGGTTCTACTTACCTTTACTACCAGTTCTCTTCATGCATGAGCAAAGCACGTGCGTCAGCTCACACGCTCACTTCGCTCACACGCTCGCAGTGAGTAAAAAACTAAAAAAACCACCTCAAAACAAGCACTCTGCGCATGCGCAGAGCAGAAAAACGGGAAAAAAAGGTAAAAAAAGTAAGTACAGGCACACAGGTGGGCCCAGCTCCCGGTCACAAAGAACCGATTCGGTGATGTCATACCGTCACCGCTACCGGATCGCGCAAACTGGCCCGAACCGGGAGCAACCCACCACTGATACAGATCTTCATTTTCCAAATAGAACAACACTGACAACATAATCAAATATAACTGCTTCTTTGAAGTGAGGACAGTGTTATCCAGCAAAGTTTCAATAAGAAAATCTAGACCTTCCAAATATTTAATTTTCTCTTTATGTTAATAATGCTATAGTCTAGTTGAACTTCCACTTTCATGTTAAATGTATAAAAACACTATGGTATTATGAAAGAACACCATCTTCCCTCACTCTACCACCTCCATGAAATGTATGCCATCACTAAGTTGTACACAAGTAATCATTAATTTGAAAAATGGGCCCATCGTAGCCCCATTTGAGGTTATCATGGCCCAGACCAGGACTCAGGCTCTGAATCTGATTCTGAAGAGACTGCTCCAGGTGTTCCTCTGGAATGTCAGCTTCAGGAAAGTCAAAGTCAAGAATTACATAAAACTGAACTAGAGGCACCATCTGAACAGGAGTAACAGTCAGATGAGGATTATGTAAATCCACCCAGTCCTCGCATCCATCAAGAAAACAGCAGAGCAGAGATGTTCTATGAGGCTCCTTGCCAAGCAAGGGAGTAAACTTCTTGGTTAGAGACCGGTCCCTGCAGCCTGATTTAAGAGGTAGCCCTGACCATGATCCTTCATTGGAAGCGACTGGCTGATCTCCTCCTTCAGTGTGCCATTCCTCTAATTCTGATTATGATTCCTGAAATCCTGACCTTTGGACTGGCTGGCAAATATGACTTCAGTCTCTGAACTTTGGACTGGATTTTGTCAGTTCTTCTGTATGCTCCTGTTAAAAGTAAAACCATTCAGGCAAGTGTCCATTTTTCAGAGACTCTGTTTTTTCCCCTCATTCCTTGTCTGTTATTATCTCTTCAGCCTTGAGTAAATTGCTGATCTCCATAGTAACTTTATTTGAATGTGTAATTGAAACCTGAAGCAAGACGGGCTAGCTTCTCACATAAGGATTTACACACCACTGACTTGTGGCTTTGCATCATCAGAACATGGTCATACTAGACGCCATAATGAAATCATGGGATTTCATAATCTATTACTACTATCATTATTCATATTTTCATGTTGGTAATACATTTCAAATAATTTCAAAAATTAAAACAGATTTAAAACAGATTTACTGTTTCAAGATAGTTGCAGAAACAAAACAACATGCTTTTCATTTTATATTTTTTTCCAGGGAGTTCAGTTTTTCCTTAATTTTTCCCACATTTCCCCATATTTAATCCTTCTGGTATTAATCATGTAGGAAATGAAGCATGAAGAAGCTTTTAAAAGAGTGTAAAATACCCTTTTAAATCGGAGTAAAACATGGATTTGTTAGTCTCTTCAGACCAAATGCTCACCTCTGTTGTTTGCATAGTCTTCCCAAAGGTCTAGAAGATTTGGAGAGATCAAAAACCATTGTAACAAAGTGGGCTGTTTACAAACTATGATGGTTTGTGAACAACAATGTTTAAAGAGTATTTTTCTGTAAGAAATTAATATGACTAGACTCTCTGGAAATACTATGAAAAGGAAAACGTTGGAACGCTAAATATTCCATTTTATTTTGCATGACTAAGAGCCGGGACTAAGAGCCAATTTAGGTATATTTTAAACAGTTTCTGTTAAATCTATAACTCTACTATTTGAAACTCCAAGTTCAGAGCCATAGGAATGAGCATGACTGTGTCAGGTAGAGGTCTAACATGTAATCCTAAGAGTGTAGACATCATAGGGTCAGAAAGGTCATTAAGGCCACTGAGTACAACCCCTTGCTCAATATAAAAATTCAAATGACAGCGTATCCGGCAGATGGTTGGCTAAGACCCAGCATATATTTAGAAAAGAAGAACTTGCACCATTCTAGGCAATTGATTCCACAGCCAGATGGCTCTTACAGTTAAAAAGTTTTCCTCTGATGTCTAGTTTGAACCTTTCGTCCCATAATTTGAATTCATAATTTCTTGCCTTGTATTCTAAAATGATGAAAAACAGGTCTTCACCACCTTTCAGACATTTGACAAGTGCTACCATAGTCTTCTTTTCTCAACCCCTTTATTGTCTTTTTCATAAAATTTCATTTTGGTTCACCAGTTTAACCTCAAGTGTTCTTTGCTGAACCTGTTTCACTTAGTCCAAATCCTTCTTAAAACGTCGTGGTGACTAGAACAGACCACAATACTCAAGAAGAGCTCGACACAGTACAGGAAAAACAAAAGAATTAGTTCCCGCTACTTGGAAACTGTATTCTGTTGATGGAGCCCAACATCTGCTTTTCTTGCAGACATATCATACTGTGGATTTCTGTTGAGTTTGAAGTCTCAATACATTTGTTTCTGCATGATCCAAATGTTTGATCTGTTACATATAGCATGATGGTCCAGAATAGATTCTGGCTGCAGTTCTCTAAGCAAAGGGCAAAAAGAGTGTCACAGCACAAGCCCCTCCCCTTTTCTATATATGTCATGATATTGTAAGCTTGTCTGAAAGGCACCAAACTTCCAACATGATGGCATAGTGCTGCTTTTATCACTTTGATGAAAGCAGCAAGTTCCTGTGGGTGCGACTGCATATATAAACTTAGCAAATAGTGAGAGCAATTGAATACCGTGGTACCTATTTCTGATGAGACATTCTAAGACTGTAACACTATAATGAAAATTAATATCATTGCCTTTAAACTCCACAGAAAAAGCCCCAACAGCAGTTCATGTTCAGGGATTGTTGAAAGCAGTAATGTGGACCTGATGGGTCCATTTATGTTATCAGTAACTGAACAAAGTACAGAAAGCAAAGAGTCAGAGAATCAGAATAAATGACAAGTTTGTTTGGGCATGAATATTGAGTTTGCCCATCAATCCAAATTGGGATTTTCTGAATTATTTCTAAATTCTTGGGAGGTAGAAGTAAGTCTTATACAGTCTAGGTCACCCCAAAGTAAGGACATAAGAATGTCATCTCCCCAAAGAGTAGATTGGCACTGACTCTGCTGGGTTTTCAAAAGACCCTGAGATCAGGGTTTTGCCAATCGGGTGGGGGGACCCAGGAATGCATTGGAGCCAACCCAATGGCTATGTTGAATACTGTTTCTAGATGTGATCACCTTGGTGTGAATTGTCTTATTTGAAATTGTAGTATTGTTTGGCTGTTCCACCAAGAAAAAGGCCCATCTGGTCCAATATTCTATGTCATGCAACAGCCAAATAAGCACATCCACAAAACTCACAATCATGATCTAGAATAATGATAGTCCTCTTCCACAATTGTTCCCTAACAGTTAATGTTTTACGTATATTACCTTTCATTCAGCAATAAGTGAGGTTACTCTATGATAGAGATAGGCAGTTTTAAAATATGATAAATAAATACAGTGTACTTATTTTTGGCTTTGTGAAATAGATAAGGGGGTGGGGGTTATGGGAAAAAGATGGAGGGGGCAGTGATATTACATTCTCCTGTACTTGTTTCAAGGAAGATTGGGAGTCATTTCTTTACATAGCCGTAAAATATATAAATTTACATATTCTTTGCATATTCTTTTTTATATCTCTTTTCTTTTTTATTTTCTTTCTGCACTTAGTATTTCCTTTCTTTCTGATTTTAGTTTGCATTATCTTTTAATATGGTTATTCTTTTTAATAAAAAGTTTTTTTAAAAAAAAGAGAAATAATATTCAGCTATCAAGGGTGGTACTTCAATAACTACTCCTATTTTAATGAAAGCCTTAAATCTTAAGACAATGGGCAAATATTATTTTGACTTTGATATTATTCCAATTAAATAAATTTGCACTGCAATTTGGTTTGGTTTATTTTTACTTTTAAGAAGGCAATGCTTCTTTTCTAATTCCAGATTTGTTAAAATTCCATAATAATATAGCATGACATCACATTACCATTTAATAGTTGATATACTAAAACTGTTCTTCAAAATTAATGCTTTGTATTATAATAATTTTAGTTTGTTTGTCCCATGTAATTAATAACCAATGTATTATGTTTTGTTTTTCAGGTCCTCCAGTAAGTAACATTGACATTACTCTTGGTCACGAGTCAACAAAGTTAAGGCATTTATTTTCCTTTCTGTCTCATTTCACAAGAACAGGCCTTTCAGTAGAGGTGTGTCTGGTCCAGAAATTGGTACCAGATGCTGTTTTCTCTTTCTCTCTTTTTCTTTTTCTCTCTTTCTCTTTCTCCCTCTCTCTCTCCCCACCCCCCATGTAAGGAAATAGTAAAAGAGGAAAAAGTAGTTATTTATTTCTTTGCCTAAAGGGTTTTGTGCCATTTTGAACTTAGTAAAAGTCTTTTTTTTTCCTTTTAAGAATGAATTTAAGAATTTTTGTTGTTGATCTCAACTTTTTAAAAAATATCCTTGTTCTGCTGTTATTATTTTCATAAATATTAACTTGCCTTGCTGCCTTTCACTCTCCAAATCTTTGATAAAAAATTACTAGAAATGCAGATTACATACTGTATATCCTGTGATTGTCCAGAGGAATGAACAACTTGCACCTTGTAAATACAGTTCCAGCAGATAATTATCTAATCCTCACTCCACTTTTCCTCATACATCTGTTATGTCTTTTTAAATTTGCTACTTTTTTGCATGAACAAAAAGAAATATGGAAAGAAATTGAAAATCACCATAATAATATACTAGATTACGATGTCTTGATTCAATATCTTTGGACACTGAAAAAGAAAATGGGCAGATTCCCAGTGTCAAGGAAGATGGCAATCTGTATCTCATTGGACGGCCTGCAAGCAATTCTTCATTGCCAGAGACAGGCCTATACAGAAGTATCTTAAATATTCATCTGTCTCCCATGGGAAGAAGCCCAATGTACCTTTTTCTACTTCAGTAGCAAGTTTAATATTTAATTTTTTAAGTTGTAAATTTATCCAAAGGTACAAGGAAATATATTTGATTAACTGATTGATTTGACTTAAACTGACTTTTAATCCACAAAGTCATATTATGAATATCTAATCCCTAGAGCCCAGTTTCACCAGTAGGATCTCATATCCAATTAACTTGGAAAAAACCACCAGATTATTAGAGCTATTCCACCACTCCTGCCCTAGGATCATGGCAGGTGCCACATTTAAACTCCAGATGTTATCAGTTGAAAATGCAATGTTTCCTGGTGACTGCTAGACATTAGATTCAGTGCTTTTTTACTGTGGTTTTAATCTATTGCTAAATTGTTGTCTTGGCATAGTGAAATGACATTTCAACTACAAATTCTGGGTATAACAATATGAATGAAGCTTTCTGTTCATGCTCTTCTTCTAGATCAATTAAAAACTATCCTGGGGATTTAAGGGCAAAACAAGACTGCATCTGCAAAAAAAAAATTAAAAAAATAGTGAATTGGTTTTCAAAAATTTAGATCAAACCTTTCCTAGTTCTGGTAGGTTGGTGGTAACTAAAGAGTAACTGAATTGCACTTTTTGCTTTAAATGTTGTTAAGTACAGTGGAGTATTGTTTGTCTGCCAGTTGTGTGATGAAGGGTAAAAGGCAATGATACTTCTCTGAGTATTCTCAGATACATATGTAGAACATGTCTTCCTTAAGCCAGTTCTTGAACTATTTCAACAACTTGCCACCTATTTTATCTCCCTCACTTAGCAAACATCATATCCTTAGTCTTTTCAGGTCACAGAAAGATGCTTAGGTTGCTGTACAAAGGGAATGAGAATCTGGAGAACTTAATTCAATCCTATTGGTATGATAAGGCCAGACCACTTTATCATCCAGGTGTGTTAGCCAATCTAGGCAGGTAACAACAGACACAGATAGTCCTTGACTTATGACCACAATTCAGGCCAAAATTTCCACTAAGTGAGATGATTGTTAAGTGAGTTTTGCCCCATTTTATGACCTTTATTACCACAGTTATTAAGTGAATCACTGCAGTTGTTAAGTTAGTACATGATTGTTAAGTGAATCTGGCATCCCCATTGACTTTGTTTGTCAGAAGGTCACAAAGAGTCACCACAGGATCCCAGGACACTGCAATCATTATAAATATGACTCACTTGTCAAGTGTCTGAATTTTGATCATGTAACCAGGGGAATGGTTGTAAATGTGAAAAATAGTCATTAGTCACTTTTTTCACTGCTGTTGTAACTTCAAACAATCACTAAGCAAACTGTTATAATTGAGAACTAGCTGTACTGCCATCACGTTAATGCAGAGGCTGTTGGCATATGCCACTCATCTTACTTATAAGTAGGCTTTTCACGGAACTTACAAATAAATATGAAATAAGTGGCTCTCAAGTCGTATCTCAAGTTTCTTCTAGGTGTAATAATGAAAGGAAGATTTAACATCAGTAAAGACAGCAAACTGTGCTACCCTGGATCTTTGAAAAATGTCTATTAAATTGTATAAATTCAAATATGAGATCTATTGGAAATTTAATTACAAAATATGCTGCTTTAAAATTCAATTTTAAAATTTAAACGAGACATACAATTTTAAATGATGTAGAATGTGGAAAAACTTGTGAAATGATGTGGACACTGTACAAAATGTCACATTTTAATGTTCTTCTCAGGCCCTTTTGGACCAATAGAGATGTTGTATCTGTTCAGATTTGATTGGGTTTTCGTATTTCCTGTATTGAATTGCCAAAGGACTCAGTTGGAAAGTAGCTTGCTGCTTTATCTTTAATATTAATCATACCAAAGAATACAAATAGAAAGAACTACTTTCATGAAATTTATGCATCAAAAGAAGGAAAAATGATGGCTAATATCTTTGTTGATACCACGTTTTCATTTAAATTGACAATGGAATTTATGAATCAATTATTTGAAAAGTATTTGATAATACACCAGTCAACTAATTCGGAATGGTATAATTTTAAGTTGTTTTGTAATTTGTTCCATTAACTGGTTGGTATAATAAAACTAAAATATTAATAAACAAATAAATTTTAAAATATCGTTACTGAATTCAGTTTAAAAAGTAGAAATAGTAGTTTTGGATTAAAATACTATTTTCCCCCACATGGAGCTGCGTATTAAAATTCTTATGTAACTGTGAGGCAATTATATTTCTTCAGTAATTTCAGTTTTTACTTTCTATATTTGATTATTTAGGTAAGATTTATTTTTCTATTTTTGCTCCATGAAGTAGCTATATTAGATATTAGAGAGACAATATTAGAATTACAAAGAAGCTTTTTTTTCCCCAGAAAAGGTCTATAAAATTAACTGATTTTGCCAGATAAAACGCATTTTCTTCTCAAGGCTTATATGTATGGCCTGAGAAAATTCATTTAAACTCACTAGTGGTTCTCTCACTAGGCAGACAAAGAAGGGTTATTCCTTCTGAGAAGGGTGTTCACCTCTCAATTGAGAATACCCAGATAAGTAAAACACCCTGTAAATGTAAAATAGTATTATTAAGTGAACAAGGCTCCAGTTATAAAGAAATTAGAAGAAAAATTGGTGGAAACTTAACCAAAGGTTAACCTAAGTTTTTGAAGAGATATAAGGAGACTCAGTCACTACAAAACCACACTGGTAAAGGCAGGAAAAGGTGCACAATAGCAAGTGATGATAGAATAATTAAAAGACTGTGCCTACATGATAGAAGAATCATCTGGGTGTATACAAGATGAAATGGCGCAATGCAATTTGAAGTTGAGTGCAAGGACTGTTTGGCACAGACTGCAGGAATTTGGCCTAAAATCTAGAATTCCATGAAAAAAGCCACTTTTATCCCTCAACAAAGGTTGAAAAGCATTACATTCTTGATTAAATTATCTTTCCACTGATATATAATTTTATGGTACTACTTCCAAAAAAGTGGTGTTATTAGCCATTGCGGTTATTAAACCTCA
>JANHFM010010993.1:109695-131000 GCA_032468115.1 Grayia smithii | reverse complement strand
GTTAAGATTTATTTTAGATATAGAGTTAAATGTCATGTTTTATGTAAGTGTCTTCCGGGAAGTCCGGGGAGGGGGGAGGGTTGAGTGGGAGGGGAAGGGGGGGTTATATTGTAAAATTTTTATAAAACTTTTTCAATAAAAAAAAAAAGAATTGTGAATAAGACATTAATTCACTTATCTTTAGATACACACTGTTTTTACTGTATATCTTTCAAGCAGTCTTGTAGACACCTCTCAAAGAAAATAAATCACCAACATCCAGAGTGCTGGGTTGTTTCCGAATACCAACTATGGGGAAGAAATTCCTACTGAAAAAAAAATCATCTTAGTGATACAACTATAATGAGCTACAGTTGTCTTTTTATAAATCTCGCAGATATCTCACACCGGCATCTTATATTTCCTGCAGAAAAGCTGGAAGAGTTTTACTGTGGAGGACAGGCATGCTTTCTGTTTAACCCCGTCCTACTTTAAAAAAAAAAAAAATCTTCGTCAGCTTTTTGCCAGCCTAGAACATTTCGGCAACTGCCATTTTGCACAGTCAGCCGAGCAAAGGAACAGGCAGTGCAACCCTGTACAGATCTACTCAAAAGTACGGTAAGTCGCCTCGTTCTGTAAGATTTATTTCCAGGTAAACGCACTGAGAATTGCAGCTTGAGTTAATGAAAAAGAACAATATTATCTGTTCACAAAACCCCTGCCAAATCGCCGAGGCAGATTATTATGGTTTAGTTCTAGTACCTGCAGTGTAAAAAAAAAATTACTCGATTCCTCTGACAGCAGCCTTGCCCAAGTTGGCGCTTGCTAAACGCATGGCCGTACCATTTATGTAAAATGCCTATCAGTCATGGGGTCTAACTATTACGGGACCTGCGCTCCAAGTCGTGGGTTAGGGAACGTAATCCTTGCAACCATATAGGACGGCTGCAAAGGATTACGAGCTAACCACGTCAGACATTTGCCAGAGCTGGGCAAGTGTGTTTTCACTTCATTTTCCGCTTTACTGGTGGGAAGATGCACAACTCTGGGAGAGGCTACTTTGCCGCCACTTGCAAAGATGTGGCGCCTTTAATGCAGCCCTTTCAGCAGCAATTTTAATAAGGGAAAACTCGACTGTTTCTCATCTACACGGCCTTGAAACCTCTATCCGCAAGAGTTGGCAATAATTTAAATCGCCTTCCCCCTCGTCCCGCGTGGTAATTTACTCCAAATATAAAGGACCGAAGCGCTTCGCTCGCTTCCGGCCGCCTAAATGTAGAGTGAGCACCTCTTTTTAAAAAGAGAAAAAGACGCTTTTCAAGGCACTTAGCTTCGACCCTCAAATCCTACCAAAATTTACTAGTAGAGAGACGCGCTCTCTCTTCGGGCTCCCTTCACTTTGGTGGAAGTTCAAATGCAGATTCAGTTCGGCTCAAGCTTTGAGAAAATGTTACTCTTATTTCCAAACTCGGCCCCTAGGTAGATCGCTAAAACACGCAACCGGAGTCCTTCGCGGCGACCTCAGCCCCCCCCCACACCCCCTCGGCTCCGAATGCTAACCGGCGGAGAGAACGCGGGGCTTTGGCGTCGCTTAAAGCGATTACCTATAGAACGGTTTTGCCCGTGGATTCCCCCTATGCTAACCTTTTCTATCTCTACGGTTCCTCTCCCAAACAGCCATGAGCTCCGAGCCTCGCAACCGCCAGCAGACTCTGGCTTTACGGAAGCAGTTCATCGGGTAGGTGCTTCGACGGCGGATGAAAAGTCTGCCCGGCCTCGAAAAGACCATCCTGTGTCGTAAAGGGCGAGACGCCCACCCGCTCATTCCGCAGTAAAAGGGGAGCCGCTGCAATACACGCGCGCTGGGCTTTCGCTGCTTGCGGTTGGCGCGACGCCTTCTACTCCGGGGGCGTCTTGCTGTTTCAGCTCTTCCCGCAGGGCAGCTCTAAAGACGACAGCTGCGTAGATCCGCTATTAGCTCCCATCGAGATGTTTACCCGTGAGATCAAACCCGCTGCCCAGATTTATTTCTATCTCCGTCTCGAGGATTTCCCCTTAATACTCGAGTCGGCGATACAAAGTGCTCTAGCATCTAGGCGGTGTGATTCTTCCCGGAGGACGAGCAGACAATTTCTTCAGTTTGTACTCTGTAATCATTATAATTGTGTAATGGAGTGTGTATCTATAATTTGAAAACCCAGTGGTTTTGTCCTTCTACGTACAAGGACAGCTCAAGGTACATCTCTGTAAATCTCTTGCCCTTGGAGGCACCAACAAGTATTGTTAAGGCATAATGACTGTAATCGGGATGTTTGTATTAGGAGCATGCACACTAAAAGCCAATCTGCAGTGCTGCCTTGGCTTGAAAGTTGCACAACTCCTTCGTGACAGTGAAACATGGTCATAGGACCTTGAAAACCACTACAGATCAGGCATCTCCAAAACATGACCTACAGGCTGCATGCAGCCCTGGAAAGCTATTCATGGGCCCCCACAATCTATATAATTTATATACATTAACTATCTTATATATCTGATATGCAGCAAAAAACAGTTCCTATTCACTCAGTGCCTAGGCAAGCCAAAAGGTTTGTATACCCAGGCTATATAGACAATAGGGAATCCCACTTCTACCCATCTTGTACTCATTGCATCCACCAAGTCTGGTCACTTGATTTCCTGGAAGTTTATTGTGAAACAATATAGCTGTAACTGCCTGCAAACTATCTCTCTCTCAATACAAGCCCTGTTCAGAAATATGTAAGTCTGTTAAAAACACTCATGAAAAGGGCTCAAACAGGTGCTTACTTCCATACCTAAGGCCACATCAGTAGGTAAATCCATCAAGGCCAGTAATCCTAAAAACAAATATTACTTCTGTGTTGGCTTGCCCCAAATACCAGTTGCTTGGGGACTCTGTAGGGGAGGGGTATGCCTCTAATGCATTGGGAATACCCCACAGGCATTTAGTTAGTCACCGAGAAACAGAATGGTTCTGATCCAGCAGAACTATACTTATGTTCTTAGAACAAGTAATATTTTCAGTACAGATAGTCCTCGACTTAAAACCACAATTGAACCCAAAACTTTTGTATTACTCACTGTCACATCTCCTATATATATGCATTACAAATGTCACCTCAAAAAGTTCCAGACATTGCACTTGTTAAGACTTCCACAGAACAAATATATAAAGGATTGTATTCAGAGATACAATCATGCTAAAAATTCTTAAAGCGACTTTTAGCTGCTCAAATTACTTGTAGTCGGGCATGACTAAACTCAGTTCAAAAACATTTTCCTTAGAATTTCATTAAAACTGATGGATTGTTTTATCATTGTAGCTAATTAAACCATTTTTTGTTCCTCATTTATTACCTCAAATCTGCAATACATTGATGGTACAAAATTTAATCTGTTCCAATTAAGTTAATTTTTTTAAACACTTCATTAAAGGTCATCCTGCAAGCTTTTTTTCCCAGAAGATCCAATGAAAATTGTCCAGGCAAAGGGCCAATATATGTATGATGAAAATGGAAACCAGTACCTTGACTGTATCAATAATGTTGCTCATGGCAAGTATGAAATTATGTTCTCCTTAGTAACTCTCTTAGGTCTAACCTGTGTAGTCAGGTAAATTTAACTCCAGTCCTTTCTAAACTGTCAAAATGTTTGTGTTTGATTCTTTCCTTTTCCATGGTTTAACTTGTCCATATCATCCATCCGCAGTGGTAGCTTTATGTGGCCTGTGTTTGCTCTCATGGGCAGTATCTGCACCCACTTAATTCAAACCCTGCAGAGTAAGAATAAATATGCTAACAATGATTCAGAATTATTTAGAAAAATAAAGGCTACAGTTGATATTTAAAAGTTTGGGTGACAAAACAAAATAGGTCATTCTACTTTTCTATGGAAGTGCACCCCTAGGAAGTATATCCGGTAACTGAAGTGACATCATGAAATTCTGCCTTTGATTTCCCAAGATTAGGCTGGAAATAAAATAAGTGAGGAATTATATACAGTCTTAAAAACTGCATGAATGGTCACTAAAATTGCGATTTTCCCATCCTTATTTTTTAGTGGGGCACTGCCATCCTGAAGTGGTCAAAGCAGCTCATCAGCAGAATCTACTGCTAAATACAAACTCTAGGTATCTGCATGACAATTTGGTGGATTATGCACAGAGACTTTCTAAAACATTGCCGGAGAAGTTGTGTACCTTCTATTTTTTGAATTCGGGGTAGGATTTATTTATTTATTAACCAATAGATCATACAGGCATCTTTGCAGAACAAAGAACTAAAATTTGTTATCACCTCTTTGCTTCTTTGGTATTTATATTACTTCAGAATTTGTTCCTTTAATCAGAATGAATGAAAATGCATTTCCCATTATTATTATTTTTTAAAAAGACATTCGTATTTTCCCTTATTTTCTATAATCAAAAGGCTTTTCATCATTTAATTAGCAACTGTAATGAAACACTGCATATAAATAAATGTAAAATTCTCTTTTAAAATTATGTTTATTGTATCAATTTTTTTTCTTTTAACCATTCAACTAAAGTTTATTAAAAATTACATACATCTAACACTGGTCATATTTCCATATCAGTATGTCCCCATTTGATACATATGAAACTACTCAGGTTTATAGATGACTGAATATGAACAATGAGAAAACTTCAGAATTTTCCATTACAGATCAGAAGCTAATGATCTTGCTCTGAGACTAGCACGGCAATATACAAAGCATAAAGATGTTATTGTTATTGACCAGTAAGTATATACAGTGTTTTAAATACCATTATATTACTATGTCCAATTCAGCTAACAGCACCTAATCAACCTTAATTGAACTTTGAAAAATCTAAACGGGATTGTGTCTAGAACGTGGACAAGAAAATGCTGCCAGGGAATCTGAGGGATATAGCTTAGATTAGGAAGCCTTTAAAAAAGTATGACAAAGGGGTGTTAATCACTTCCACAGTGTTCCCTAGAAAACTATAAGAACATGCTTTTATTGTTTATCTTCTTTCTTTTATTTTCTTTCAATAGTAATTGGAGTCACAAACTTGTGTTTCTGAAGTGAACTTTTAAATATAGGTTAAAATTTAACCTATATTTCATACTAAGACATATTTAGGTTATCAGTATTGTAAGTTTATTAATGCTCATTTTTTAAAACTTGAATCTTCCTATTCTTCCAAAAAGCCAAGATCAAACAAACCGAATTCCTAATCTAGGTACATCCATTTAGTTTCAAAGCTACATGTATGTGATCCCAAAGCCCATATTTTGAATTACAACTTGTATTTAATATACATACATAGAGTAGAATTTTGAAAATGTATCTTTATGGGAACTTTGCTTTCTAGGACATCAGCTGAGAGATGTAAAAGTAGTATAAATTAGAAAGTAGGTGCTTCAGTTTGGCAGTCTGGGTGTGTACAATTTTCTGGTACTAATTTTAAACCAAGGTAGAATTTATGTATTTCTGTGGATTATTGTGTTTTGTTTTAAGCGCTTATCATGGACATCTGACATCTTTGATTGACATAAGTCCATACAAATTCAGAAATCTAGATGGCCAAAAGGAATGGGTCCATGTGGTAGGCATAAGAGACTATATTAACCCTTTTCTTGTTAATTTCAAATTCACCTAAAACCAAGAGATCTAATCAGCTATTAAATTTTTTTGAATAGGCTCCTCTTCCTGATACATACAGAGGATTATATAGAGAAAATCATAAGGATCCAGCCACAGCATATGCAGATGAAGTGAAAAAAATTATTGGCAAAGCACACCTAGAAAACAGAAAGGTAAAAATTGTCTTTAAAGTTTCTGTATTTATCATTTTGGGTTTCTTTTTAACATGAATTTAGTCAGTTATCCAGTGTGCCATTACAGTAGGGTTTTTTCTCCTGTCTTCTTTGTAGCAATGATGTAACAAGTCAGGAAATTTTGAAAAAAATGTGTGGTATTCAGCTGCAGCTTTACTTATTAATTTTTTTTACATTTTGCTCCAGACAAGAGTTTAAAATGGAGTAATGTTCTTGCACCCTAAAGAATCTGAGTGGTGGAATGGCGGAACATCATCTTCGAGAACAAAAAAACAAACATATTGTTGGCTATAACTCATAGTACTTGGCAAGAAAAAAGTTCAAATGTACACTGTTGTTTGGATAGTTGAAGTTTCTTATGTGTTATAGTAATTGTTACTCAACTGTGGTATCTAAGATTTCTAAATTAGCTTTAATATATCCAAAAAGGCATATACATGCACGTATGTATTATGTATACGTCTACTAATTACATTATATACACTTTCAGTTTGCTGCACTTTTTGTGGAATCATTGCCCAGCGTTGCTGGACAAATCATTCCACCATCTGGTTATTTCCAAAAGGTTGCAGAGTAAGTATTCTTTTCTTCTATCTGTTTTGATTTATTCTAAACAGTATTCATGTATTTTCTGTTTAGAGTAAATTTCTACATTTAAGGACTTTTAAGATGTTTAACTTCTGCAAGATCCAGTTTTAATTCCCAAAGATTTCAGTAATTAAAACTGAAATGATTTAACTTTACAAATATTTAATTTTCCTTGGTGGGATTTTGTTTTTGGTTGCTGCTTAATTCTGGAAAAAGTGAATTGTTGGAGATATTTGTTTTAACCCTAAATTGTACAGAAGTATTGATTTAATAAGATGTTCCATTTCTGCATAAATATATTTCTTGTTCTTTTAATAGGCACATACACAAAGCAGGAGGTGTATTTATTGCTGATGAAATTCAGGTTGGCTTTGGCAGAGTTGGCAAACATTTTTGGGCATTTCAACTTCAAGAAGATTTTATTCCCGATATTGTTACAATGGGAAAGCCAATAGGGAATGGACATCCTGTGGCTTGTGTAGCAACAACAAAGGAAATTGCAGAGGCATTTTCAGCAACAGGAGTAGAGTATTTTAACACAGTAAGCAGTGACCCACATTTTCATTCTAAAATGCATCTTAGTGTAGTTTGAGTGTTACATGTATTCAAATACTTCATGCATAAGGTATTTACTGGATTGCTACTACATTATAAAAAAAAATACACTGGCATATGGTACTTGTTTTTGGCAAACAATTTTGAGTAGAAAATTTATTTTTGTTTTATTTCTCCCTCCCATTCATAGTTTGGAGGAAATCCGGTGTCCTGTGCAATAGGCCTAACAGTCCTGGATATTATTGAGAAAGAAGAGCTTCAAACCCATGCTCTTTGTGTGGGAAACTTTTTTATGGAACTACTCAATCAACAAAAAGCTAAACATCCTCTAATTGGAGATATCAGGTATCAATTTTAAAACATTTACCAATTATTTAATATAAGCAGTATATACCTGCCATAATTTGCTAGCACAATTTTTAGCAATCCCAAATTGCACGTGTTTATTGTAACTAACTGTAACTTCGTGTTTTACCTTGTTTTTACAGGGGTGTTGGACTATTTATTGGTGTAGATTTAGTACAAGACCAAGAGAAAAGATCACCTGCTAGCAAAGAAGCAGAATTCATTGTAACAAGGTAAAGGTACTCTGAGATATTTTGTTTATTTGGACAGTTTAATTATAGTTTAATTTATTGGTAGTGGAAGAGAGATTAGTACTTACTTTTTACCTTCTATCTCCTGAAATAATCTGTGGGCAGTATCTCCACGTTTCACAATTACAGATAGAGAATTTAGCAATTTGCACACCTCTTTTCTGTTATGTATGCAGAATTGTACATGTAATGTACAATAAGTTACTATGATTCCCTAGATTCTGCTTTTCTCATGGGATGTATCAGTCTGGCAGCTCCAATAGAAGCTGCCAGATTGATACATCCCAAGAGGAAAACAGAATCTAGAGAATCATAGTAACTTATTGTAGTTACTACCATATATAGTAATGTAGTATATTAGTAATGTAGTTACTATTGCAAACTGCCAATAGTAGTTTGTAATTTTGAAGAATAGAAAATGGTCATTAGTTTTAAGACATGATCTGATCTCAAAAGAGAATTGTATTTGCTTCTAGCAATTTATAAGGTACCTCTGGAACAGATGGCCTAGTGTATATTAGGTAACATTAGAATGTTCTGTACCTGGAAACCAAAGTTTTGCGTCCCCGTATTTCCTCTCTACATATATTTTCAGATATGTATACTGAATTTATCAACAACAAAACAGCTAGTAAATTTGATTATATATACTAACTCAGGATTGTTACATGTCTAAATCCTTCTGCTGCTATGGAAAGAATAACTCTTTGATAGTTTTCCAAGTGTTAAGGATAGCTATAATATACTCTCAAAGAGTACATAATTATCTGAGGTATATAAGAAAGGAATGGGAGAGATGAATTATTGGGTAAAATGGGTTTACTGTTTTGTGTCCTTTTGGTCTTTGGACACGGAACTTAAATTAAGGAGTTAATATCTCTTTAGGTGAGAAAATAAAGAACAACCCTCCTATATCCCTCAGTGAACCCCTTTTCCCAATCTAAGAATTGTATTCAATCATAGTGATCTCATATTTTGTGACCAATTTTTCAAAAATTGTGTTGAACCATTACAATCAAGCTATCAACCATGAAACATGTTAATATGCTTCCCCAAATGAAAACTCCTTCACTATTAGTGTTTTCTTTTGTACATTTTTCTTAAAGACCTGTACCCCTCTGCTAGCTAGAATAAGGTTTTCCTGATCCTGTAAGACAGGGGTGTCAAACTCACATTGTAACGGTGGTGTCACATGACGTTTGGGGACTTTTTTCCCCTTTGCTAAATCGGGCATGGGCATGGCCAGCATGTGATGCATCTGGCCCATGGGCCGAGAGTTTGACAGCCCTGCTCTAGGAGGATGAAGTAAGGTGTTTGTAACAGTAGACTCTGGCATCCCTATTTATTTCTCCTAGGAAACCTTCTGAACTGCTGGATGACATTTTGTGTTTCTTGCATCAATTCTGGAAAGCTTGCCAGCCCATCTGGTAGATTCTGACAATAGTTGGGCATCTTGAGGGAAGGAGTATGTCAACTATCAGGCCCATTTACTTAGTTCCAACAGGTCAAGAGGGTTTCCAGATCAGTTGCTTCCCTGCTGATGTGTATCAGTGTTGGTAGGAACACATAGGGTAGGGCTGGAAATTACAAAGCCTCAATTTCTTCTGTCTTGGAAGCAGGAAATTTGCATTAATCCTCTGCCGTTGCTTTTGTTAAGCAAATCAACTCCAGGATATCCCATGCTGTAATCTGCTTTCATTTTAAACCTTCATAATCTGATAGGTTCATTTTGACCCTTAAGGTTCAACACCATTCTCTACTTTCAATTCCTTTTGGGAACTGTGAGTAAAATGGGAAAAAAATCCTGACAGGAGTTACTTCGATGGTACTTTATGGTTCTGATGTTTTTGCCAATTCTTGGTGGCTCAGAACATCCTTTTGTATACCTGGACATGGTAGAAATTTTTCTTCAATCCTACAGCATACACCAGCTTGATCTTCGTGGAATCCTGTGCACATCAACCTATATATTAGGATGCATCTTTTCCACTGGGCTTTTCACCTTTGATGGGTTTAGAGGGCTATGTCATAGTGGTTGTAAACTGCAGGGCCAACAACCTATTTTCAGGGGATGAAAAGGTACTGCTCAATCTTTGCTATAACAATTGGATAAGAATTTCCTCTGTAATCTGGTATTTCTTAGGGCTGTGGGCAATTACATTTTTGTACTTGCTTTTTATCAGCACTTGTGTGAGCAACTTACAGAACAGTCTTCATCTCAGGAAGGGCTTGTATGTGACCTGACCTTGGACAGGTAATCCACATCTGTGTTTTAACTAGCACCAGATCACATCATGGAACTGGTCTTGCAGTTTCAGGTCCTGCTCTCGGATATCTTGAATTTACTGATTATGCTGAAAGAATAATTCCACCAAGACTATTGAAGTGTGCACCCTATTTCTCCGCCAACTTACTAGTAGGTTTTTGGACTGGGGGGAGGAGCAGTGAACATTTTCTGAGATTTGGCCTACTTTTCTTTCTATCTCTACACATCATTGCCCTGTCATTAGCTCAGTGATTGAAGCTGATAAAGGAATAAGACCCACCTTGTCTCAAGGAGACAGAGCCAAGGCTGAAGAGGGCTTCCTCTCAAAGGGCAAAAAAGCAAATGCTTGATCCTAGCTTCATGTAAAGAGTAATTAATCCTTTCATATTGATTCTGTCATTCCAATAATGGAAGCCATGACATATGTTGAAACCCATGCTTACATAATGAAGTAAGGCAAATTTAAAGGGGATCTTATGATTTTTCCATCTCCAACTTAAAAGTATTTAGGAACATGTAAGCTTCTTGGTCATGAAGGGTTCTCAGTTCCACTGTAAGGGTGCATGCTCCAAACATGTCTTGAAGCCTACAGGTTTTTAAGAAAAATGCCAAATCCTGCCAAAAGTCATAACCAAAACCCCCATTGTGTCCAACAATGGATAAAGCTTATATATCATTGTAAATGTGATTTTATATTATCATAATAATCCAAGTAAATAACTTATGCTTCTACTAAAATCAGCCATTTTTCTGGTTCTCTAGATTAAAGAAAGAATTCATTTTGCTGAGCACAGATGGGCCTGGCAGAAATGTGCTTAAGTTCAAGCCACCACTGTGTTTCAGTACAAAGGATGCAGAGTTAGTTGTTGATAAACTTGATATGATATTAACAGGTAAGTAGAGGAAAGCTTTTAAAAACTGGTTTATATAACAGATTTTTGAAGCTAGATTGCCTATCTAGCATGCTATAGACTGAGCTAAGCCTTCTTAAGAAATAAAGCATTTTATACGTAAGCAATAATGTTCAAAGATTTTGCAGTCTGAAAGCCTCTTCTAAGAACATCAATCAGTTTGCCAATCCTCTTTCTCAGCTATTTCTCCCCAGAAAGAGGTTAGGAACTAAAATTTAAAATATTTTTTTCTATGTGCAAAATTTACATGGAAGCTCTTCTATACTGAAATGACTTTCCTACTAAATTCTTTATGAGAATGCACCAATTAGCACCAATTAATTTTTTTCTCCAAAAATAGACATCATTGTAATGAAAAAACAAATTTGGGTCTAAATGGAAAAGAAGTTTTTAACTTTATGGTAGTCACCTTTAATAAATCCTATTTTTCATTTTAGCTTTTTGGGGGAGGGAGAATATGAGAATAAATAGAATCTGAATCAGAAGACTACTAGGAATATTTTTGTGTCACAGGAATGACAGATTTGCATTCCGATTATATGTAAATAGTAATACTGGCCCATGAATAACAGGTAGACAACAATCATGTTCTAATTGAATATTCTGCAGAATTGGAGATAAGAAAAACCTAAAGATGATTATTTCCAAGGCTACAAGAGGTAAGCATCATGTACTATTATTATATACAAAAAGCATGTTCTTTATGCAGAAGCCATTAATTTCATTATCCTGAATATCAAATAATATTCCAACAATATACAGTCAGCAACAGTGTGTCAAACTTAAATTATGAAAATTTTAACTTGCTGGCTTTCCCATGTGAATACTGAATTCTTTCATCCATCTTTTACAGGATACAGGCACGGTGCAGAATTCCACCATTTCTCTACACTTAAAACTACAATAATAAAATTCTGCCTTCTTCAAGGTTTCATAATCCAGTTTATGTAGTTTTATTGTATTGCTGACATTATTTTTAGAAATACAGCTTGTGATTTTTCAGCTCTATTGCTATTATCTCTACTAATGCAACTCTTAATATAGTAGAGAAAAAAACAATTTATCCAGAAAATATAGCTTGTCTTCCTTGTGCTATACAGGTTGCAGGATAATATACATATTCTTATTTCTACCTATATTTCACAATTAGCACCTTTGATCTAATAAATCCATTTTCTTCGTAACATTTTATTAACAAATTGGTAGGCACACATTATTTAATAAAGCATCCAAACATTAGACTCATGAGAATTGTTTTTGTAAGATTTGTAGCATCTCACAGAAATGTTTTATTTACGAAAGGAAGTATTGTCACCAATGCTGACAACTTATTTTTATTTGGAAAGCATAGCTCTCTCCCATTACAATCCAAAAATAAAGGGGAATGCTTGTTTTAAAGGGCTAACAGATAAAAAAGTATTTATACCAAAAATGATGTAACTGATGAAAAGCAACCCATTTTCTAAGGACAGTGTCTAACAACAACTATCTTCAAATATGTTACCTGTTTTTCTGTACTATTGGGATGGCATTCCATCGCTAAAGATAGTTCTGCTATGTCTGTCAGTCATAACAGTGTCAGATTGGCAACTCTTATTTCTTCATAAGCAGTTTCTTCCCTCTCTTAGCTACAGCTAATTTTCTATATTTCACTATGTATTTTCTAGTGTAAAATTCTGTTTATATTTGCTATGTCAGGCTCTGATGTTTCAATCTCTAAGATCTGTGACTTAAAATAAATAAAAATATATTTTTTTAAAAATTGGTAAAATGTGCTTAACAGAACTTCAATAGACTCTTATGCTGCACATTAATAACAAGTAGGCTTACTTATCAAAACATGCAAAATATAGTACTAGTATTAAACTATCTACACTTGGAGCAGTCATAAAACTTCCATTCTTTGGGGCACAAAAACATAGGATGAAAACAATATTAAAATACTCAAAAGCAAGTAAGATTGGAAAGCCCACTGACACATCCATTACAGAGAACAAAAATGCGATCTTTTAAATTCATAGCCAGGGAGAAGACAGATAATTGTAATTCTAGTGTAATGTGAAAATGTCTTTCAGGAACTCCTGCTGGACATCCAATTTATTATAATAGATGAGTGATGGTCAAAAAAATTGCATAATAGTCATTTTATGTCTAAATATATTAGCAGTTCCTGATCAGAGGTAACTCAGATATAGGATTAGCTACTTCTACCACTCTAACTCATAAGTTATGGAATGCAGTAGTTAACAGTTTCACCTTCAGAATAACTGTAATTCAGTTAGTAGGATTCAGTTAGTAGGATTTGACACTCTAGCAAATAAGTCTTGAAAATGTTCTCATATCATTGTGGACAATGACTTCATAAGTAGTTAGGTATATTTTCAGTAGCCTTTTTATTTCTCACACGACACAGCATGACTGAATTACTGAACTGTCAAAAATAAAACTCATTTTCATTTCCAAGTCTTATCTGTTACTGTTCAAATGGCCTGACAAGCAAACCATGCAGATTACCATATAAAAATGATAAAAAATAACTGGAGCCAGTCCATAGCTGTTGTTAAATGAGCTTAAACAATGAGTTCTAATTTGGGGTTAATATCAATTACTATACAATTAAAATGTTCATAACAGATTATTTATCCAATGGATAAGTGACTGTGCTGTCTCTCCAGAAACAACTTCCTCTTCCAAACCTAGTTTTAATCATAGCTGTTACACATGTAATTAAAACTTCCATTAAAACAAAGCTGTCATTTGATTTAAGCAAGGAATCATTATTCTAAATAAAAATGCACAATATTCTTCTGAGCTTATACCTAGCTAAGGCAAGCTAAATTTTTGGAAACTTTAAATGTAGAATTTAATATCCTTATAGTGCATTAAAGATCTTTACCCATATTTGACAGTAGGACTGCTATCACCTATTATCTACTGAAAATAGTAACATGACTACAAAATAGCTCAGAATAAGCTTGGAAGAAGCTATAGAATAGTTGAAAAAAACTTGGAAACAGTACTGAAAATCCAATGTTTACGCAGCTTTAATATTTGCTTAATAATTTTAGCATGAAATGTTTAATTTCTAAATACTAATAAAACACATAAGAGTACAAAAGCCAGTCAGATTGACAGATTTAAGTATGATCAATTAGTCTAGGGAAGGTTCAAATATAATGAATGTACTACATAAGCATCCAGGAGTTTTGTACATATGTTACTGAGCATGTTTTCAGATTTTGAAAGCAGTTAAATTGAACTTGCATATACAAAAAAGCAGACTATAGTGTAAGCATGTCTAATATTGTCTTCTGTGTGTAAATACAGCCTTGAGCCCTTCAGTATTTTAGGTATTTAATTCTACAAATTTATCCCTAAATTCCTATGACCTTTATTCCTATGCAAGGCAATAATACACTATTCTTAATCCTAAAATTTGCCTGAAATGTAATACTTGTTCTGCTTCCTGGTTTTTCCTACCTCAACAATACTTTGAATTTGTGATTAAACAATTAAGCTTTGCTGGTCTTTCATCAATTTTAGGGTTAAAACATGCTCTAAATCCAACTTCTAAAATTTACGCATCCAACCAGCCACCAGCATTTCTAATGAAATTCTAAGGCTTCTTTTCTGAGCTACAAAAGGATAGCTGGAATAATGGCACAGGATACTGTATTAAGCTTTTTTATTCAAAAGCTAGAATAGCATCAATATCCATGTCATGGTGAATCAGAACACATGTAAAATACCTTACAATACATTAGATTCCAAAAAGGTACCAAAAAGTACAGTAAAATTAACACTTCCATTACAGGAAATGTATGACACAAAACCAATACAAAATAAAAAGGTGGAAAGTGATACTGGTTCCCTAAGATGCATTTCATTCTGTACAACTGGAATAACGTGGTTAACTCCAACGGGCAGTCCCTAGATGCAGAAGCTGCAGCTTTAAGCAGACCCCTCAAAATCATTTCAATTTAACCTATCAATAAAATCATTAATCTTCAGCAAGGCTGAAATTTACACACCACACTCTCTAGACAACTATTATCTGTAAATATTAAACAAAGACATTTCCAGGGAAGTCTTCAGATACACATAACAGGCCATAGAAATGTATTGTAAAGTTAATTTTGGTACATAATTGTAATGTCCATCTACAGCATTAAGTACAAAACATATGCAGTAGTTTTGTGCATTAGAGCATGCCACTGCATACCTGAATACTTTTGATCAATATGGCTTGTAGTTATTCTGATGACCACGTCTTGGAGCCTTCCCATAATTTGAACTGCCTTGACCTATAAGTAAGCAATCAAATGCATTAAATTAGTATTTAGTTATGCTTGCAGGTATCTGCAGCCAGTCCCATCCAAAATACACATATACTGAAATAGTTGTAGTCTTGACAGCTACATCCTATATTCAAAAACTCTTTCTTCTATAGAAGGAAAATCACCTGGAAAACCCTGTATTTTAGAATCTGTCCATTCTAGAGTACTGAATGCAATACGTACCTCTTCTTCCACCTCTTCCTCGGCCGCCCCCAGAACCAAACTGTTGCTGCTGATATACTTCTTTTGGCTGTGCTACCTTAATTTCACACTGAAAAGATTGTAATGTAAAACAGATGTTCTTAACATACAATACTACATATACATACCACAAGTCATAAATGTTCAAATATCTGGATTACAAAAATATTTTCCAAATAATGAAATCTGAGGGCAAATATTCTAGAGAACACTTCTACTGCACAGAAGTTAACACTGTACTAGAATTTATAAAATATAATCTATAAAATCAGTACCTCTTTCAAAACTGAACTTTAATCTCTAAAATTGCATAAACCCAGTTTACATGATTAAATTTCCATATGCTGTCTGAAACAAAGTATGGTTAGCTATGGCTAAATATATCACATGAATATAGTCAAAAGTGCACATAGTCCTTGACTTAACAACCATTCATTTAGCAACTATTTGAAGTCACAATGGCACTGAAAGAAGTAATTTAGGAGTAATCCTCACACTTATGACAATCACAGTATCCTCAAAGTCACATGATCAAAACTCAGGAACTTGGCAACACACATGTATTTATCATAGCTGAAGCATCTTGGGGTCATGTGAAGCAGTCAATGGAAGGAAGATGTATTCACTTAATGAACATCTGATTCACTTAACAATCATAGCAAAAAATCATGGCACAACTCACTTAACAAGCACATTGCTTAGCAATAGAAATTCTTGCCCCAATTGTGGTCTTAGTCCAGGATTGACTGTGTACACATATTTTTCATCTGATAGTGCTACAAATGCCAAGCACGTGAGTTTTAAACTATTAAACAGTGACTATAACCCAAAACAGGGCAACATGTGCCTCCCAAATATTGAATTACGTCCATCATCCATCATCATTTTAATGATTACTGAAATTATTGGCAGTTGAAGTTTGGCACATCCAAAGTTCTAGCACTCTAGCTCTGCTCTTAAAATATGCTTCCACATTCTACCATTTGTATTTTGCTTTATATCCTTCTGCTTCAAGCAGTCCAATATTCTAATCAAGCAACTTCCTACTTTTGGCTAAGTTACCTATTGTTATATTAATGTTTTCAATTTTCAAAAAAGTTTATTTCCTTACTATCACAGGATCCAAGCAAATTAATAAAAATTAACAGAAAATGTTTATTTTAAGTCCATTGTTTAAGAAACCTTCTAGCTATACTCCAAGTTCAGGACAACAACTATAGAGAAAGTAACAAAACAAAGATACTTCCTGTTTTGAAAGTGGTTGCATTTTAAAGAGTGACTTTGAGGGCAATGGGGATTATTTGCAATGATATCACATTGGTAAGATCAATATTTTTGCCCTAGTTTGCTGTTTTGGTTTATGAACAGAAAGGAAACAAAACTAAAAATCTAGCACCATGTCACAGGTTCTGGAAGCTGTAAAAGGGATGATAAAGGCCTGTTATATTGTGGATTACTTAGCTGACCCAGGCTGTGACATTCAAATAACAGTAGTTTACCAGCATTATATAAATACAACTTCTTGTCTACGCATTCCACCCTTCCTGCCTACATTATTCCCATACCCTATCAACAAATGTGGTCTACATAGGACTTGTATATCAGCCATTAATATTCTTTGAGGGAATAATCTATAGTTTCTAGGTCTGAGATGCACCTGGCTATTTTCATGAAATTGTAAATTAACTAATATACTACTTTCATACAAAGTAGCCCTGATTTTCACTCATTTGCTAAAGTATGTTAAACCATGTTTAATGGTAGGCACATTATTTCTCAAATTATATTTAGCTATTAGCTAAAACTTATTTGGGATAATGTAATGAAAAATATTATGAATCACTTTTCAAAGTGAAATAGGCAGCATATAAATTTAATATTGTCTAGAAACAGTTAGCCCTGGGTTCTTCTGGGAAAAAAAAAGACATGTACATTGCAATACCATCTACAATTGCTGATGCTACTTCAAATCTTTGATTATGCAAAGGGAATTAAATTATCTGGATATTTTCTAATTCTGTAGCGCAAAAACATAGATCTCATGGTTAAAAAAATTACACAATATACTGTGCTCATTTAGTCTGTTTCCTATATAGTTTCCATATTCAAAATAAACTTTGTGTAATTCTCTTACTTTTCACTTTCCAACCATGTGCAAGACATATAGAATGAATAGATTCCAATCCACTATATAAGTAGAATTCCTACCTTACTACCACTGACGTTGTGGAATTTTTTCTCTAGTATTTTCTTCACTGGTTCTTCTTCCTTAAATGTGATGAATACAAACCCTCTTCTTTTATTGGTCTTTGGATCCATCGGAAGTTCAATCGCTTCAATCTAAAGAAACATAATATTTCAAGTTTATTGGAATTATGTACTACAGTACCTTATTCATTACCTTAATTCTGGTCAATCTCTATCTCTTATTTCTTCAGGTTACAACAGTCTTGTGTTAAAAACTGCAACTTAATAAGCACTAGGAACTTAGTAGATAAAGCTACATTGATGATCTCATTTGTATAATAATTTGTAAATTTCATCTAAGGATGACCATCTACTGCTCTAAACAATTAAAGCGTATTAGAATTTACTATATACTATGCTTGGAAAACCACAAGGAAATACAAGGACAGAAAGCAATATAAAATAGATTTATGATATACAGGGGTACATGATTTGTCAACCATTTAAAGAAATGCCATGATGTAACCAATTCTAATTTAATTAAAATACAAGCATATAAATACATGTGTATTGCACACCTGGTATACTACTGCACCTGGTATAATTATTAATCTTTGGGAAATATACCCCATATTTCTATTTACAATTACTGTCGATTAAAACAACTTGCTTTACTATTTTCAGGTTAAAGCTATCCTGTCTACCTAAACTTGCATCAGATTATATACCTCTCCAAACTCTCCAAAATATTCCCTGATTTTGTCTTCTGTTGCCTCTGGGTTAAGTCCACCAACAAATATTTTCTTCACAGGATCCTTTTTCATTGCCATTGCTTTCTTAGGGTCAATCACTCTTCCATCTAATTTGTGTTCTTTTTGCTCCAAAACCTACAAAGCAGTTCAACAAATCAGGATGACAGAACATTTATAACATTATATAAATGTTATAATATTTATAACATTAGCAGTAGTCTAAGTAATATATCTCAGTCTATCACTCACCTTATCAACACTTCCTGCTTCTTTGAAGAGAATGAAACCAAAACCTCTTGATCTGCCTGTATTAGGATCCATCTTTATTGTGCAATCAGTTACTTCACCAAATTTAGTAAAGTAGTCTTTTAAGTCTTTTTTGCTTGTATCCCAACTGAGACCACCAACAAACATTTTCCTGCAACAAGGTAAGTAAGACGTACTGAAAAATGATGACCACTGTTACCACAGCAATACAAATACTCAATTTACCACCACTGGTTTAGTGACAGTTCAAAGTTACTGAAGAAAGTAACTTATTACCATTTTTCACACTTAAGACCAATGTAGTATGGTCCCCATGGTCACATGATCAGAAATAAGCATTTGGTAAATGGTATGCATTTGTGATAGTTGCAGTGCCCTCATGGACTTCTGATCACCAATTGTAACCATCCCAGCTAGCTTCTAATAAGCAAAATCAAAGGTAATGCCGGATTCACTTAATGACATGATTCACTTAACAACAGCAGTGATGCATTTAACTGTAGCAAAAAAGGTTGCAAAATGGGGCAAAACTCAATTGCTTTATTTACTAATGGAAATTTGGGGCTCAATTGTAGCGGTAAGTTGAAGACTACATCATGTCTCAGTATAATTGAACTTCTGTAATTTGTGATGTATAGCCTTTCATAAAACAAGTTTACATAGTTATACCTGTGGTTCAATTGCCTTCACTCAATTTCAAGCCCTGAGATACTTACAATAAAAGCTAAGCAAACCAAAGTACTTTACTAACAGAAGTCGTAAAAACTAATGATTTGATCAAGTTTTGAGCATACAGCTTTCATCAAGCCTCAAACTTTTTGTTTAAACAAATACCAGTTTGATTTTCTATTATAATAGGCTGGCTCTATTACAAACTTTAGATATATTCAAGCCTCCTGGCATTTCAATTGGGCTGCGTGTAATTATGTAAAAAGATGTTCTTTGTGGGAGTGCACTTCAAGTCCAGGCTTTCCCTAAGAAAATTTAATGGAACAGAAAAAACATACGAAACAGGAGAGAAAATATAGTAAACAACTGAGCATCACTTCTACAAGGATTATGCTGGAGTTACTTAATCACCTAAAAAAACTAAACTGAATACATGCTAGTCAATCTGCAATTGCTGGAGGGTCTACAGTTAAATTACATTGCCAGCAAATAATTTCAGAAACATATGTTCCTGTTCAAAGTTGTTAAGCAGCTACTTCCCGCCGAACTAGCAAGTTAATATATTTTAGAGAGAAGGGGTCATTTACCCTTTCCAACTTTTAATACAGAGGCAAGGGTAGCAAGCTGTCCTCAAATGGCACACAAAGAAAAGGTGGGGGGGGAGGCCTAGACTACTGCCATTTCAGGAAACCAGGAACCTTAACCGCCCCTCCTTCCCCCACCACCACATGGCGCCAACAAAAGGCAGCTTCAAGAACAAAGGAGGACAGACTGCTGCAGCCCGGTTTCGGCTCATTGTCTACTTCAACGGCAAAGACAAGGCCAGAAAAGGAAGGACCAATCACCCTCGGCCAAAAGAAAAAGGGTCAGGCAAGGCAAGGAAAAGCGTTAAGAACGCGATTGGAGCCGAGCCAAAGCAGCGGATTCGGGCCTGTCACTCCTCCGAGCAGGTTGTCGCCGTGCATGGCGCCGGAAACCACAGAAAGTGGGCGGGGGCAAGCTACCGAGGCCCGCCAGCCTTACCCCGCATCCTCCTCGTTCTTGCTTGCATTGATCTGATCGCCTTCGGCTCCGTTCTGGCTGCCGCTAGCTTCTGCAGAAGCTACCGATTGCCCTGCCTCCTCGCTTTCTCCTTCGCCGTCCCCCTCCTCTTCTCCGGGCTCGGCCACCACCACCGCCGCCGCCACCACCTCTTCCTCTTCCTCCTCCTCTTCAAGCTGCTGCTCCGGCTGTAACAGCTCCTCGTCGCCGCCACTCACGGATTCTTCGGCCGCCGCCGCGGCGGCCGCTTCGTGCCCGTTTTGGGTGGCGCCAAACTGGTGCTCCACCTCGGCCATGATCTCTAGCCCAGAGAGTGCGCCGCTGCCTCGAACCTGCGTAAAGCGACAACAACGGAAGTTCTCTCCCCCTCAGCGAGGCCTACGAAGGGGGGTGGGGGAAGAGAGAGATGGCGCCTCCAGACGCACGGAAGGAAGGAAGGAAGGAGCGAGCGCGCGTCCCACTCGGCCTCGCCACGCGAAGCCGCGAAGCCAAGCGCCGCCCCCGCCCCCCCGCCGCCTCGGGTTCCCGAGACTCACGTTTAAACGCCGCTCGGCTCGCCTTTCCCAGGAGGAACCGGAATCCGGTCCTTAAAGCTTCGTCGCGAGGCTGCCGGTCTCTGCCGATGTCGTCAGCGGCGACAGTGGCTCCTCCCCTCCCGTGCAGTTCCTGACAGACAAACGGACACGGCGGCGCACAGCTATCCGGGGGGCGAAAGCACGCTCCCGCCTGGCCTCCTTTTATAGGCTTCTCGGGTCGCGCGGCCACTCCGCAACAAACCTCCCGCTTATTGACCAAGCACGTCGATCACTCATGTAGAAGCTCGGCTCCCGTTGGCTGTGAACATTCTTGCGTATTCTCGGCCACGCCTCCTCTCTAACTGCTGGTTGTGCGGCCTGCGGCTTCCTACGAGAGCGCGGAAATAGAATTATAAAGGCCTCGCCGTCAGTAACAGTCACATAGTTCACCAGTTGCCTCCGAGTTCGCTTTCCTGAGGGGCGAAAACTCTTCTGGGATGCAAGCATTCGTATTCCAGCTTCAGAGCATCTGGAATTCGGCGGTAGCATTAACGAGAATGGAACCTCGTTTCTCCCCTTGTCGCCCCCCCCCCCCCCC